>JAESUZ010003521.1:0-10033 GCA_017311185.1 Proteles cristata cristata | reverse complement strand
TCTGTGACTCCCTCTCTCTCTGACCCTCCCCTGCTCACGCTGTCTCTCTCTATCCTAGAAATAAAAAAAAAAAATACATTCGATGGGATTAATGGCAGATTAGACATTGCAGGAAAAAAAATACTAGTGAACTTGAATACTTAGCAATAGAAATTATTCAAAATAAAACACTAAGAGAATGAAAAGAAATGAAAAGAGCATCATTGAGCTATAGAAAAAATTCAAGTTGCCTAAGATAAATACAATTGGAGTCCTTGAAAAAGAGACAGGTGGGAACAGAAAAAATGTTTAAAGAAATAATACCTCCCCAAATTTCCAAATTTGATAAAAATTATAAACCTGGACACCCAAGGAGCTCAGCAAGGTCCAAGTTCAAGAAACATTAAGAAAACCACATCAAGGCACATCATAATCGAATTGCTCAAAACCAGTGTTAAGAAGAATATTTTAACAGCAGCCAGAGTAACAAAGATATGTTATGTACAGAGAAACAAAGATAAGATTTCTTTTTTTTAATTTTTGTAAATGTTTATTTTTGAGAAACAGAGACAGAGTGTGAGCAGGGGGAGGGCAGAGAGAAAAGGAGACACAGAATCTGAAGCAGGCTTCAGGCTCTGAGCTGTCAGTACAGAGCCCGATGTGGGGCTCAAACTCAAGAACTGTGAGATCATAACCTGAGCCAAAGTCAGATGCTTAACTGACTGAGCCGCCCAGGCACCCCAATATTTCTTATTGTAAACAATGCAAGTGAGAAGGCTACGGAACAAAAGCTTGAAAGTACTGAAAGAACAAACCTGTCAACCAGGGATTCTATATTAGGCAAAAATATCTTTCAAAAAGGAAGGCCAAATCAAGACATTTCAGTACAAAACCTGAAAGAATCCATCACAAGCAGACACACACTGCAAGAAATGGAAGGAAGATGAAAACATAGAGCTACACAAAGGAAGGAAAAGCACTGAAAGTCATAACGGCATGGGTAAATCCAGAAGATTTTTTAAAGTTATTTAAATATCTTTGATAGTAGACTGTTTAAGCAAAAAATGCATGTGTGGATTATAATATATGTAAATGTAAAACATATGAGAAAAATGGCACAAAGGTTGGGAAGGGAACAAAAGGGCATGTACTATGGTAAAGTCTTTATCGTATATGTGATGTGGTATATAACAGTTGAAGATTGATTAAACTAAAGATGTTTACTACAGAGACGCCTGGGTGACTCCGTCAGTTAGGCATCTGACTTTGGCTCTGGTCATGATCTCACAGTTCATGGGTTTGAGCCCCACGTCCGATTTTGTGCTGACAGCTCAGAGCCTGGAGCAGCAAGAGCTGCTTTGGATTCTGTGTCTCTCCCTCTCTCTGCCCCTCCCCACTCATATTCTGTCTGTCTCTATCAAAAATAAATTTAAAAATTAAAAACAAAAAGATGTTTACTATAAACCTGAAAGTAACCACTAAAATAAAACAAAGAGTTATAGCCGATAAACCAAAAAATAAGACAAAAGGAAATAAAAAATCCAGTTAGTCCCAAAGAAGACAGAAAAAAAGAAAAAAGGAAACAAAGAGCAGATGGGGTAAATAGAAAACAAATAACAAAATAATAGATTTAAACCTAACTATATCCATAATCAAATGAAATGTAAATGGTATAAATACCTAAATAAAGGGCAGAGATTGTCACATTGGATAAGAAAACAGGAACCAATTATATTATATGCTGCCTACAAGTAAAGTATTTAAACTATAAAGTTAAAAATACATTAGAAAGGTAAAAGTATGGAAAAATATGCCATACTAACACCAATGAAAAGAAATGTGGAATTGCTATATTAATAGGAGATGAAGTATATTCTTTTTTTTTTTTTTAATGTTTTATTTATTTCTAGGAGAGAGACAGAGAGAGAGACAGCGAGAGCAGGGAGGGTCAGAGAGAGAGGGAGTCACAGACTGAAATATTCCAGGCTCTGAGCTGGCAGTCGCACAGAGCCCAGCGGCGCGGGGCTCGAACCCACGAACTGTGAGATCATGACCTAAGCGAAAGTCGGACGCTTAACCGACTAAGCCACCCAGGCGCCCCAAGATGAAGTATATTCTAAAGCAGAAATCATTACCAGAGATAAGGAAGGTTCTTTCACAGTGATAAAGGGCTCAATTCAATGAGAGGACATAACAATTCTAAATATTCATGCACTTAATAACATAGCTTCAAAATACATGCCGCAAAAGCTGACAGAACCACAAGTAGAAACAGAAAAGCTCACAACTGTAGTTGGAGAGTTCACACTCATCCTTCAAAATTAGACAGAATAAGTAGGCATAAAATCAGCAAGGATACAGAAGAGATGAGTAACACTATCAAACTTAACCGAATTGGCATTGATAGAACACTCCACTCAATGGGAGCAGAATATACATTCTTTTCTAGAGCATAAAGTACGTTTACTAAGACCGATAGGCCATAGTGTGGGATGTAAAACAAGTCTCAAAAATTTTAAAAGAGTTCAAGTCACACAAAGTATATTCTCTGACTACAATTAATTTAAATCAGGAACCAGGGCACGGGGGTGGTTCAGTCGGTTGAGCACCTGACTTCAGCTCAGATCATGATCTCTTGGTCTATGAGTTTGAGCCCTGCATCAGGCTCTGTGCTGACAGCTCAGAGCCTGGAGCCTGCTTTGGATTCTATGTCTCCCTCACTCTCTCCCCCTTCCTTGCTCACACCTACTCTCTCTCTCAAAAATAAATAAATATTAAAAAATTAAAAAAATAAATCGGGAACCAAAAACAGAAAGACCTGTGGAAATTTACCAAATACTGGAAACTAAATTATACACTTCTAGATAATCTATGGGGTAAGTAAAAATCAAAAGGGAATTTGGAACATATTTTGAAATCGATGAAAATTAAAGTACAACATAGCAGAATTTGTGGGATGCCATTAAATGCCTATATTAGTAAAGAAGAAAGGTCTCAAGGGGCGCCTGGGTGGCTTAGTCGGTTGAGGGTCCGACGTTCGCTTGGGTCATGATCTCGCGGTTCGTGGGTTCGAGCCCCGCATCGGGCTCTGTGCTGACTGCCAGCTCAGAGCCTGGAGCCTGTTTCAGTCTGTGACTCCCTCTCTCTCTGACCCTCCTCTGCTCACGCTGTCTCTCTCTCTCCAAGATACAAATAAAACATTAAATAAAAAAATTTAAAAAAAAGGCCTCAAATCAATGATTTTCAGCTTTTGCCGTAAGAAGCTAGAGAAAGATGAACAAATTAAACCCAAAGTAAGTAGAAGAAAGGAAGTAATAAAGATCAGAGCAGAAATAAAGGAACTAGAAAAGAAATCATCAAAACAGAAAATAAATAAAACCCAAAGCTGGTTCTTGGAGAAGATGAATAAAATTGATAAATCTCTAGTCAGGGAAAATCAGGAAAAGAAGAAAGAAGACACAAATTACTAACATGAGGAATGACAGAGGTGATACAACTACAGATTCTACAGATTTTAAAAGGATACTAAGAGAATATTGTGAACAACTTCCTGACAATAAACTTGACAACTTAGATGAAATGGACACTTTTCTTGAAGACATAAAATACAAAAACTCACTCAAGAAGAAAAAGGCATGTAATAGCCCTCTATTAAGGAAATTGGATTTATAGTAAACCACCTTACTACAAAGATAACTTCAAGTCCAGATGACTTCACTGGTGAATTCTATGAAACGTTTAAAGTAATGCCAATTCTATACAAAGTCTTCCAGAAACTTGAGAACGATGGAATATTTTCTCATTAATTCCATATATATAACAAGAAAATTACAGGTTAATATATCTCATAAATGTAGATACAAAAGTTTTAATAAACAAAATCTAACAATATATTAAAAGGAGAATACATCCCTGATTGAATGCGGTTTATTCCAGCAAGACAAGGTTGATTTACCATGAGAAAATCAAGTAATATAATTCACCATATTAATAAATTAAAAAGAAACCATATGTTTATCTCAGTAGATTCAGAAAAAGGATTTGGCAAATCCCAGCATCCATTCCTAAGGACAACTCTCAGCAAGCTAGAAATATAAGGAAACTTCCTCACCTCGATGAATGGTATTATGAGAAACCTATAGGTAACATAACATTTAATGTCCAATTACTGAATTCTTTCCCCCTGAGATCAGGAGCAAAACAAAGATGCTTACCCTTATTCAACATTTTACTGGAAGTTCTAACCAGTGCGAAAGTCAAGAAAATTTAGCAAAGGGCATCTAGATAGAAAAGGAAGAAGTAAAACCAACTTTAATTGCAATTAACATGATCACCTGTGTAGAAAATCTAATGGTATCTACAAGAAAGCTACCAGATCTAATAAGTAACTTTAGCAATGTTTCAGAATACATGATAGATACATGCATATCAATTTTATTTCTATATACTAGGAATAAACAATTGGAAACTGACATTATAAAACAATACTGTTTATAATTCAATGGGAAACAGAATAGTATTTTCAACAAATGATGGTGGAACAAATGCACAAGAATGAAACTGATCTCCTTTCTTACAACATATATGAAATTAGCTCAAAATAGATCATATACCTAAATGTAAGAAGTAACAGTATAAAATTCTTAGAAGGAAACATAAGTGTAAATCTCTGTGCTCTTGGATCAGATAATTGTTTCTTAGGTATGACACCAAAAGCAAAAGCAACCAAAGAAAACATAGATAAATTAGAATTCATCAAAATGAAAAATTTCTATGCATCAAAAGACACTCTCAAGACAGTGAAAATACAATGCACACAATGAAAGAAAATATTTGCAAATCATATGTCTGATAAGGATTATACTATCCCACAATATATAAAGAGTTCTTACAACTTAACAATAAAAAGACAAATACCTCAAGTAAAAAAAAATGGGCAAAGGATCTGAACAGACATTTATCCAAAGAAAATATACAAATGGACAACCAGGACATGAAACACGATTAGTCATCATACATACATGAGTGTTCATAGCATTTTTTGCAAAAGCCAAAAATTAGAAACAACGTACTGATGCATATGACACCATTAATACATACAACAGCATGAATGAATCTCAAAATAATGTTGGTGAGTGTAAGAAGCCAGCCAAAAGAAAAAATGCATATTGTATTATTCCATTTATATAAAATTCTAGAAAATGCAAGCTAGATAGTAACAGAAAGCACATCAGTGGTTACCCGGGGATGGGACACTACGGGGTGGATGGAGTGATGGATTACAAAGGGGCAAGAGGAAATAATAGGGAATGATGGAAACCTGGTGGTGATGGTCTCATGGGGGTATGTATATGTCAAAATCTAGCAAATTATACACTTTTTTGTACATGGCATGCAAGGTGTGCAGGTTACTGTATGTCTACTATACCTCGATAAAGCTATAAACAAAAAAGGAGCAGATCTTTGAACAGATGAGCTGCAAGGTCCTTTACAGCTTCAGTTATACCTATTAGAGGGAATTATCTCGAAGCTATGTATCAAAATAGTGCTTCATAGTAGAATGTCCAAATCACTGAGACCAAACTGGAGATTTTGCTTGGATTATTCAGAGACATGCCTTTGTTCTTCACCTTTCTGGGATGGTGTAGTCAGAGCCTCAAAGCCCAGTAAAACGACAGAGTAGGGAAGCACACCGGCAAGCCAGTGGGAAGACATCCAAGATAGAGGAGGAAACGGGGGAAATGACAGCCTAATGAGCTCTGCTCTTTCCAATTTCTTTAAGTCTATGATTCAGAGGATCGGCCTGCCATGGACATTCCAGACCAGTGAGGTATCTCAGATCCTTGAATGCATAGACATCCCAGGGGAGAAAACAATGGAAGACAAGATGGAAATAAGAAATGCCTTTTTAGGTCTCTTGACCCAAATGCAAGGAGCTAAGAGGATATGGAGGAAGAGGTGGAAGTGTCCCTTCCCTGCAGGAAAGGAGATTATGATTTGATGGGGTCTGGGGAAATCAAGTGTAAGAAACTAAAGACCTGAAATGTCACGCCTCCAGGGATGCCTTTTAGATGGACGTGCTAGAGGAACAGAAGGAAAGAGGTGATACTTCCCCCCCACACACACACCTGCCCCATTAGCAATGAAAGCCAAGAAGGTAAGGAAGGAAAGGAATGAACAGCCAAAGGGCATGTTTCAAAGTCATTTGTCAGCTGGGCAGCTCCTTAAGCCAGTGCTACGGCTGATAGATCACCTCGTGGGGAGCATTGGTGGAGATAGACCCAGCCTAGGAGGCTGTCACCCTATCCTCAGCCTGCACCTGGAGCAGATGCTCTAAAGGAAGACAATCAGAACTCTAAAGGCCCAGGGTGACTCCAGGCAACATTTACACCTGAGGAGAGTGGCATTTTTTTTTTTTTGATCCCATAGGGTGATAAGTTATGAGCTTCAAGTCTGGAGCACAAGAATTGAGTGTTCTTGTAATTTTATCCTACACAGCAAAGCCACAGAAACCCTTCTTATTCAGAGGAATGTAGATGTCAAGTATCATACCTCATCTCCAACTTCATTGTTCTGGCTGTACCTACGCAGTGTGCAGTGTACCGTCCCATCTCCCCCAAAGCTGCTTACATCTACCAATATCATAACGATTCTTTAAATTAGTAGGGCATCTCATGGTTTATAAAGCCCCTTCTCCATTATTTCACTTTGATTCTTATTCAAGTCCATGATATAGGCACTGTTTCTTTAAAATTTTTTAAAATTTTTAAAAAATGTTTATTGTTGGAGTGCCTGGGTGGCTCAGTTGGTTAAGCATCTGACTTCAGCTCAGGTCATGATCTCAAGGCTTGTAAGTTTGAGCCCCATGTCAGGCTCTGTGCTGACAGCTCAGAACCTGGAGACTGCTTCAGATTCTGTGTCTCCCTCTCTCTCTGCTCCTCCCCTACTCATACTCTATCTCTCTCCTTGAAAAATAAATCAACATCAAAACCTTTTAACAAATGTTTCTTGTTTTATTTTTTGAGAGAAAGAGAGAGAGAGAGAGGAGCGGCAGAGAGAGACAGAGAGAGAGAGGGAAAATCCCAAGCAGGCTCCATGCTGTCAGTGCAAAGCCTGACATGGGACTCAAACTCACAAACCTTGAAATCATGACCTGAGCCAAAACCAAGAGTCAGATGCTCAACTGACTGAGCCACCCAGGCTCTTCTCTCTCATTTTTTAAGAGAAGAACTCAAGGGATCAGAATACAGATGTTCAGATTAATCTATTCATTCATTTATTCGTCCATTCACATATTCATTCAGATATTGACTGAACACCTACTATGCATCAGAGACTGATTGCATGCTGAAGACATAGTGATGAAACCAGACAGCAGCAGTCCTTGCCCTTGTGGGGCTCGGTCTAGTTAAGTTGGGAAGGATGGTAGAGAGACATTAATGCAACGCAAATCTAATTGCAAACTATGAGAGACGCTATTACAGGGACAGCTTGAGGCCATACAAAGCATCTCTTGAAAAAGGGATAGTTGATCTTAAAGCTGAGCTGATGGATGGGGGGGTGTCAGCTAGGAGATGATAGAGGGAGGTGGAGAGTTTTCTAAGAGGAGGGGAAGAAGGGGGGAGAGTATTAGGAAGGCATTGTGACAGGAAGGGACATGGAATTACAGACAGATAGGGGGTGACAGGTAAGAAAGGAGTCTGGCAAGGTGGGCAGGGGCTAGATCATGCAGTGCTTTCAGACCATGGCCAAGAACTGGGCCTTGATCCTCAGAGCCATGGGGGTCCACAGAAAATTTTCAAACAGAGCAAGACCAGTATCACCATAGCACTGTTATGGACAGCAATGTGTGAGAAATGTAAAGATTGAATGAGGCTGGGGCAGTAGAAGCCTAGATGAGTACACAGATTTTAGAGGTAAAGTCGACAGAAAGTTCATGCTGTTTCAATTCCAACATGCCAGGGATGTGAATGGAGGTAGTGGGGCATAGTGGGTTGAATTGTGGTCGCCCAAAAGATATGTGTACATCTTAACCCCTGGAACCTGTGAATGTAATCTTATTTGGAAAAGAGGTCTTTGCAGAGGTAACAGATTTAATGATCTCAAAATAATATCATCTCAGATTATCCAGGTGAGCCCTAAATTTAATGATGAGTGTCTTTAAAGAGTGAGGCAGAGGGAGGTTACACCAACAGAAGAGGAGAGGGTTATGTGAGGATGATATAGCCCCAAGCCAAGGAATGCCTGGAACTGTTGGAAGCCGAAAGAGGCAAGGAAAGATTCTCCCCCAGAGACTTTGTGATTTTATTATTTTAATGTTTATTTATTTATTTTTGAGAAAGAGAGCAAGCAGCCAGGGGAGGTACAGAGAGAGGGAGAGAGAGAGAATCCCAAGCAGGCTCCACACTGTCAGTGCAGAGCCTGATACGGGGCTTGAGCCCACCAACGGTGAGATCATGACCTGAGCTGATACCAAGAGTCTTATGCTTAACCGACTGAGCCATCCAGGTGCCCTGGGACTTCATGATTGTAGACTTCTGGCCTCCAGAACTGAGAAGGAGTAAATTTCTGTTGTTTTAAGGCACCAAGTTTTTGGTAATTTGCTACAGCAGTCTTGGGAAACTAATGCACACGATTTTTCTGTAAAACGGCTACTTTTTCTTCCTTTTTTTCCCCCGACGTGTTACTTTTTAAAGGTTGGCACAGCCTCTCTGGAAAACAGTGTGGAGGTTCCTCAAAAAATTAACAATAGAACTCCCCTATGACCCAGCAATAGCACTGCTAGGAATTTACCCAAGGGATATAGAAATGCTGATGCATAGGGGCACATGGACCCCAATGTTAATAGCAGCACTCTCAACAATAGCCAAACCATGGAAAGAGCCTAAGTGTCCATCAACGGACGAATGGATCAAGAAGATGTGGTTTATCTATCCAATGGAATACTACATGGCAATGAGAAAGAATGAAATCTGGCCATGTGTAGCAACATGGATGGAACTTGAGCGTGTTATGCTGAGTGAAATAAGTCAGGCAGAGGACAGATACCATATGTTTGCCCGTATAGGTGGATTAGGAGGAACTTTACAGAGGACCATGGGGGAGAAGAAGGGGAAAAACAGTGGGGGAGAGGGAGGGAGGCAAACCATGAGAGACCTCCTTGAATGCTGAGAACAAACTGAGGGCTGATGGGGGTAGGGGAAAGGGGGAGGGGGGTGATGGGCATGGAGGAGGGCACTGTTGGGATAAGCACTGGGTGTTATATGGAAACCAACCTGACAATAAACTATTTAAGGGAAAAAAAAGAAATTTTAGGTAAAAAAATAAAGATTGGTACACTAATATACTCTCTCTTTATGCGTTCAGGAAATTTATGAAAGGCAAAAGAAGACAGAAGTCAAGAAAATGTTGGTCTGTGAGTTGGGTTAGAACCTATATGATGGTTGGTGCCAATCTCTGATTGCTTTAGAGGTACAAACTTGGATTTAGGGTGAAGCAAAACTGACCCAGATTATCTTCCTGACTTTAACCTCATTGTCTCGGAGCTCCAAGTCCATAACCGAACTGGCGCAGTCTCCACACCTAGTCCCCAACAGTCTTTGCTCTGGCTCAGCACACAAAGGTGCCAGATTTGGAATTGGATAACATCCCACCTGATATAAGTCCAGATAAGATTAGCTGGCAAAGTAAGAGGAAGAAAGGTTCAGTGGTCCACTGGGCCTTGGGGATAAACGCTCAATCGGGAGTGGCTCTCCTAGGGCCACTCACAAGGGCCTTACTGCCTGAGGAAGGAATCTGCACGCTTCCCCTGGGAGATCAGAGTATTTATAGACTGTAGAGGGAAGGAAGGATGGAGGCTCCTGGGAGACGTCATAGAGGATGTGCAGAGGAAATGTAACTGCTCTGAAAGACCAACAGGAGAACAGGGACCTGTGTGGCTCTGGAACGGGCCAAAGGATCCAAAGGAATTGGGCTGGAGGCGAGGAAAAGGGGGCAACTCTGTGCGGATGGGACGCGCGGCGGCCGGAGAAGAAGGGCAGTTAGTTCTTCGCCT
>JAESUZ010003520.1:0-12161 GCA_017311185.1 Proteles cristata cristata | reverse complement strand
AACACATACACAGGTAGCATGGCCCACGCAAGTCAAGGCAGTCTTATCTTCTGTGGGTCACCTATTCTGTACTGGTTTTGAAACCTTTTGCCCAGGACACATTTTCTGGGATTCAGTGTAAAATAAAAATGCAGAGCAACTTGTTAAAAATTATGATGGGGGCGCCTGGGTGGCTCAGATCATGATCTCACGATTTGTGAGTTCGAGCCCCACCTCAGGCTCTCTGCTATTAGCACAGAGCCTGCTTCAGATCATCTGTCCCCCTCTCTCTCCGCTCCTCCCCTGCCTTGTCTCTCTATCTCTCTCCCAAAAATAAATTAAAAAAAAAAAAAAAACTATGATGAGTTTCAAGACAGCAACAGCATAACTGGGGATGCTTTTGAACAGAAAGCTCGGTGTGATGACACAGCTCTTAGGCCCGTGAAACAGGACCCCCTGCTTTAACCTCTGAACGGCTGGGTGCATTGCTCAATCTTTTGTCCATTGTAAGGACTTCCCC
Source organism: Proteles cristata cristata (assembly GCA_017311185.1). NCBI lineage: Eukaryota > Metazoa > Chordata > Mammalia > Carnivora > Hyaenidae > Proteles > Proteles cristata. The sequence goes on along the minus strand of JAESUZ010003520.1, from coordinate 11,662 downwards.
TGCAGCGGAGGCTGTAGTGTAAGAGCAGTCCGTTGTAAGTTTGTCTCCTTCACACCAAGACAAAGCACCCTCAAGCCAAGCCTGGGCTTTCTCCCTCTCCATTAGCCATTTGCTGGGTCCCCCACATAATGCATGGGTGTGAGTTGAGTGAGAGCCATCAGTGTGACAGTGTTAGGTGACATTGGTGTTTGAGCCACCTGTTTATGTAGATTACTTGTGCTATCTAGGCCTGGCCAGGCTCGATCTAGATTAAATAAGAAAGTAAACAGCTGGATAAAGATATGCTAAACTACCAGTGAGTACAGAAAAGCTGCAGAGGCTATATTAAAAACAGAAAAGTAAACTTTAGGAGGGAAATCCATGTGGATAAAGGGATCCATGCATCAGGAAGTCATAATAATGATATATGTGTATACATCTAGTAACAGAGCTTCAAAATAGTAGAAGAAATGGGGCGCCTGGGTGGCTTAGTCGGTTGAGCGTCCGACTTTCACTTAGGTCATGATCTCGCGGTTCGTGGGTTCCAGCCCCGCGTCGGGCTCTGTGCTGACTGCCAGCTCAGAGCCTGGAGCCTGTTTCAGTCTGTGACTCCCTCTCTCTCTGACCCTCCCCTGTTCACGCGGTCTCTCTCACTCCTAGAAATAAATAAAAAACATTAAAAAAAATTTTTTTAAAAATAGTAGAAGAAAAAACTGACAGGAAAGGGAAGAATTAGACTAATCTATCTTAGTCACTGAAGATTTTTATACTCCACACCCATCGGTGGAGAAAATAGCTGGACCGAGTAATGAGAAAATGCTTATGGGACATCTGGGTGGTTCAATCCATCGAGGGTCTGACTCGGTTTTGGCTCAGGTCATGATCCCAGGGTTGTAGGATCAATTCTCATGTCAGGCTCCATGCTCAGAATGGATTCTTGAGATTCTTTCTCTCTCCCTTTACCCTTCCCCCACTCATGTATGTGTGCATGCGTGCTCTCTCTCAAATAAATAAAATGAAAAAAAGAAAATAAAATGTTCAGAAGACCAGAAGAACACTGTCAACTACCCTGACTGTAGCTGACATTTACAGAACACTAAACTCAACAGCGGTAGCACCCATATTCTTTTCCAGCAAATGTGTCAACTTCACCAAGACAGACCATATGTTCACCCATCAAACAATATTAATAAAATTTAAAGAATGTAGAGAATATGTTCCCTGACTATCATGGAAGGAAAATAATAACAATGAGATACACAGAAATGTCTTAGAAATTTGGAAATTATGCAAGACACATATGAAGAATTCATAGATCAATGGAGACATTTCAAGGGAAATTAGAAAATATTTTGAATGGGATGATAAAACTGAAAACTATCAAAAATTTGGGGCAGCAGTTAAAGGGAAACTTACAGCTTAAAACTCTGATAGAAAAGCAAAGTGTCGGGGCGCCTGGGTGGCTTAGTCGGTTAAGCGTCCGACTTTCGCTTAGGTCATGATCTCGCAGTTCGTGGGTTCGAGCCCCGCGTCGGGCTCTGTGCTGACTGCCAGCTCAGAGCCTGGAGCCTGTTTCAGTCTGTGACTCCCTCTCTCTCTGACCCTCCCCTGCTCACACTGTCTCTCTCTCTCTCTCCTAGAAATAAATAAAACATTAAAAAAATTAAAAAAAGGAAAAAGAAAAAAGAAAAGCAAAGTGTCAAGTGGGGATTAGTTCCACATTCTCCGGGTCCTGTAGTCACAGAGCCGAGTGTGTGCCTCGAAGGACAAAAGAATCCTTCTCATCTCCCTGCCTACAGGTTCCCCCCTCCTCCCCATTTGGTAGCCCAGAATATGGTTCCAACACACAAATCTGATTGTGTCGCTCTCCCGCTCTAAACCCTCTCATGGCTCCCCATTGCTTCAGGATGAAATTCAAAATGGACCTGGCAAGCTGGCCTTTGTTGACCCAGCTCCTTTGCTTTTGATACTGTGCCCTCTTCACCACGGTGCTGCATCCAGCTCTCTGAACTGTCCCTGAAAGCATGGGTTTTTCTCTCTTTTCTGCCCTAGAACGAGGGTTCCAGATAAAATGCAGGACGCCCAGTTAATTTGAATTTCAGATATATACGAATAACTTTTTAATATAAGTATGTCCACAATACTGCGTGGGGCATCTGCATATACAAAAGTAGTATTCATTGTTTAGCTGAAGTTCAAGTGTAACTGGGTGTTAAACTTTTATTTGCAAAATCTAGCAGCGTCACCCACAGCTGACATATCGCCCCTTTCCCGGCTTCTGTGCATGACTAACGCCCTTTCCATAGACAGGTCTCAGCTTAGAAATAACCTCCCCCAGGAAGGCAGTTCTCTCCACTCCCCCTTCTCAGGGTCTGTCTCATTCACTGCTAACTCCTCAGTCCTTGGAACAGTGTCTAGCACCTGGTAGACACTAAACAAACACTTGTTGAAGGAATAAATGGTGACCTAGGTTCCAGCTCCAGGGATAAACAGCTGGCCCATTTCCTGCCTTCCAAGCCTGCTGCCCTCAGTTGCAGGGGTGGGGGTGGGGGTACGGCAGAGAATACATCAGTTATCTATCACTGCAAACAAACCACTCCAAATATTAGTGACTTAAGATGGCAGCAGTCATGTAGTTTGCTCACAAACCTGCAAAATAGACAGAGCTCAGCAGAGACAGCTCATCTCTACCCCACACAGCGTCAGCTGGGGGTGGAGGGTCCACTTCCAAGATGACTCACTCATGTGGCTTTCAAGTTGCCGCTGTCTGCTGCTTCTTTCCACACGGTGGCTTGGACTCCCTTACAGCATGGTGGTTAGGTTCCAAGAGCAAGTGTCTCGAAAGAGACAGGAAATGGCAGATGTTAGACTTTTAAGGTCTGGATCTGGAATGTGTACAATATCGTTTCCACTATATTCAATTGGTTAAGCAGTTGTAGAGTTCGTGTTTAAGGAGAGGAGACAGAGACCCTGTCTCTTAATGGGCCAAGTGCTAGATGATTTTGTGACCATGTTGTAAAGTCATCACAGGGGAGAATATTCATCGCAAAGACATTGACACAGCCCGTCATCTGTACCCAGTCTGGGTGGATGACGGTCCATAGGTTGGGGTGCCTTTTCCTCTACAGGTCAGTGGGTACCACGGGGCCAGTATGTTCAAGGCAGCATTGGAGTGAGATAGGGCAGGAGAGAGAGAGACAAAGAGACAGAGGGAGGAAGGAGGGTGAGAGATAAGGAAAGAGTCTTCCCTTGAAGGATTAAGGGCTGAGCAACTCTCATGTACATACTTTTTTAAAAAATGTTTATTTATTTTTGAGAGACAGAGACAGAGCATCAGTGAGGGAGGAGCAGAGAGAGAGAGGGAGACACAGAATCTGAAGCACGCTCCAGGCTCTGAGATATCAGCACAGAGCCCAACATGGGGCTTGAACTCACGAACAGTGAGATCATGACCTGAGCCAAAGCCGGACGCTTAACTGACTGAGCCACCCAGGCGCCCCATCTCATGTACATACTTAACAATAATCACATCTGAACGGAGACGGCACAATTGGTACCTATCACAGGTCCCTTGGGATGTCATAAATAGAAATCGTGAAACTGAATTGTCTTTTGGCTTTGAACAATTTAAAATCTATAGAAAGTTGACAGAATAGTAAAATCAACAACCCACACACTTCTCACCTAGTTCCACCAGTGGTTAGCATTCTGTCACATTTGCTTTGTTGTTGTTTTTGTGTTTTGTTTTTTTTTTACAAATAGTTTATTGTCACATTGGTTTCCATATAACATCCAGTGCTCATCCCCACAAGTGCCCCCCTCCATGCCCATCTTCCCCCTCGCCACCCACGCTCTTTGAAAGTAAGTCACAAACAAGACATTTCCTTCCCAAATCTTTCAGCCTGCATCTTAAGCAGTGTCCTCTCTGCACCAGTGGTTCTTGGCTGGGGGGATTTTGTCCCCCAGGGGATATTTGGGATCAAATGGAGCCATTTTTAAGTTATATTTTTTATTGAGAGAAAATTCCCATAACATAAAATTCTCCCTTTTATCATTTTCAAGTGTACAGTCCAGTGTGCTTTCATATATTCATGACATGATGCAACTGCCAATACCATCTAATTCCAAAACAGTTTCTCAGACCTTTCTGTTTGTTGCAACCGAAAGGGTGCTGTGCTCCTGACACCTAGTGGACAGGAGCCAGAAATGCTGCTAATCTCCCCCAGGAGAATTATCTGCCCTAAGTGTCAGCGTTACACACAGTTAGAGTGCCATTATCGCAACTAACAGAAATTGAGAATTATCACCCCCACTGGTCTCAAGGGTGCCTTTTCAGCATGTTTATTGTATTTCAGGAGGTAAGTTTCACATACCGCATTTGGCGAGAGGTTTTTTTTTTTAGTTTATTAATATAGAAAAATATTCTCTGCCCCACACTCAGCCTTTTCCGTTTGATTATTTTTCCTAGGAGTTCAGGCTGGTTTTACAGCATCATATTTCAGGTTTGTCAGATTGTTTCTTCAAGATCAGATTCATGTTAAACATTTTTGGCAAGAATACGACATTGGTGATTATTGTTTTGCATCAGCGGGTCCATAATTTGAGGTTGCTGTGCTGTTCGTGACGTTGAGATTGGATGGTCATGTAGGTGAGAAGACAGAAGCAAAGTGCTGCCTCCCACATCCTGTCCACCCAAGTGTGGCACCCAGGTAGCCACTCTGGTTGGCTTACCCTTCCTGAAAAAGAAAGAGAGCCAGGGGAGGATTCTCTCACCACTGGGGACTCCTCAGGCCCTCCTCCCTTCTCTTTGCTGCTCTACCTTCCAGAGCCAAAGAGGAGACCCCAGCAGCTGGAAGTTCCCTCTGCCAGTTCTAGGGAGTAGGCCCCAGCCCAGGACGGCCAGGAGGACTTGGAAGGACCCTTGGGACCCCTTCAGCTGTTCCTTAGTTCCCAGGGAGAAGAGACTGCAGGGCAGAAGTGGGCTGAGTACCCCGAGCCTGGAACCAGGAAATGAATACCTCAAGTGCGGGAATGGGCTGACTGTGGGTCAAGGGCTCGTAAGGCTGGAAACTGCAGGGCCTGTCAGCATTCCTGCGGTGAGCAACTATGCAAAAGCTCTGCTAGACAGAAGTCACTCCCCATTTTCCTCCTTTTGGGAAGCTCCCTCTACCTGTAGGAAAAACTCCTAAATACCACCTTCTGCAGGGGCTTCAGAAGGAAGGAAATGGCTCCAGTTAGTGAAGCACTTCGGGCTACAGCAAGGGCAGAGGTTCTAGCCCATGGCATTGGAAGTGGGAAGGATGCGGAAAGCAAAGGCAGGAGAAATGTGGTTTGATGAAATCTCCCTACAGCCTACAGCCCACTGATAGATACCTGAAATTGCAGAGCGTGACCTTTAAGGAACTCATGGCTGCCTTAGTACTTTAATGTTTTTGGTTTTTTCTTTTAAGGTTTTATTATTTTTTTTAATTAAAAAAAATTTTTTTAATGTTTTATTTATTTCTAGGAGAGAGAGAGACAGCGTGAGCAGGGGAGGGTCAGAGAGAGAGGGAGTCACAGACTGAAACAGGCTCCAGGCTCTGAGCTGGCAGTCAGCACAGAGCCCGACGTGGGGCCCGAACCCACGAACCGCGAGATCATGACCTAAGCGAAAGTCGGACGCTCAACCGACTAAGCCACCCAGGCGCCCCAAGGTTTTATTTTTGAGAGAGTGCATGAGGCAGAGGATCTGAGAGACAGAGGGAGACAGAGGATCTGAAGCAGGCTCCTTGCTGACAGCACAAAGCCCAATGCAGGGCTCGGACTCACAAACCTTGATATCATGACATGAGCTGAATGACTGAGCCACCCAGGTGCTTCAATGTTTATGTTTTATTAAAAACTAAAAGTAACCTTATCTTAACAGCAGCTAGCTCCTCAAGGTCCTGAAAGCCTTGCTTCCATAGTCCTTAGAGACTTATGCTATCCCTAACCCCCACTAACTAAAAAGTATATAATTAGTCACTCCTCACAATCCCAGTGCAGCTCTTTATGTCTACGGGTCCTGTCTTTGTGCTATAATAAAATCATCTTTTGGCACCAAAAATGTCTCAAGAATTCTTTCTTAGCCATTTGTTCCAAACCCAAAACTTCCAGATTTCATAATTTCATCAGGAATACAACAACCTGCATTAAGCTGGAGCTCTGGGCTTGCATCTCTGCCTGGTGTCAATGACATCCCCTTTCAGACCAAGCACACACTCCACACTTCCCCAGTCCTGAGTCCAAGTATGGGTTTTAGTCTCGCTCCTGTACCTTGCCAATGTTGAAGTAGAGAACTGATTTTCTATACCTCTGTCTTTGATTAAAAGGGTGACAATAAAAGAGAGGTCTAGGGGCCATGTGCTTCAGGGAAAATGGGAGGGGGCATATTTCTTTGTGGAATTGAAAACATTCCTGTGTGCTTATAATGTGATTAAAGTGAATCCGTGTTAAAAACAATATTGACCCCAAGTGTCCTTGTGTCTTAGCATCGTGCCTGGGGGGCACTAGAATATCAGACACCTCTCAGCTCTGCTACTTACAAGCTATGTGACCTCAAACAAGACTGTGGCAAAACTCAGATGCCTCTGCAGTTTAAATCTCTCTCAACTCGAATATCGCCCAATTGCTATCCTACCAACCAAACACCCTAAATACACAACTTTCAAGGCTATGCTGAGGAAGAACAAGATTCCACACCAAAAGTCATTTTTTTCTGGGCTGGGAATTTGCCCAAAGTCAACACCTGCCCAAACCAAAAGCCAAACCTGGCTCCCCAATGGTAGATATTTGATCCTGACTTTGACAGAAGGTGCTTGCCCATGTGACCCACTCTACTCCTGGGGCCACTCCAGGCGCAAAGTCTCTGGAGATCAGAACTTCTATGGAAGTCACAGACTGACCTTGGGGATGCCCAGGGCCTGTAAGTGTTCAGCAAAGGTCAAAGGAAGATGAGAGGAACTCAACTGTGAGTGCTCTAGCCACAGCCTTCAGCAGTAGATGCCAGCAGGACTTCCAGAACCAGGACTAGTGAATTCTGAACAAAGGTGACTCTCTCTTGTGGGATGTGAGTGAGGAAGCAAGAGGAGGCCTCAGAAACTCCTGAAAGTCAGTTTGGGTCCACAAGGGAAACAAGCCTTAGAATGAAGCATTTAGCACAAAAAAACGTGGACAAGGGATATTAATAAATGGAAGATATCAGTTTGGGAATGTGTTTAGCTTTAAGTAAGAGAACCTAAGGTTAGCTTAAACAAATATTTATTTCACATTTGTCTCATGCAAGAAAATATCAGGAGGTGGGCAGACCAGGCTTGATACCATTGGTTTACACTTCCAGGAAGGCACGGTCTACTTTTCTTGCCTGCCATCCTTAGCAACATAGTCCATTTGCAAAATTGTGGCCTGATGGTCATGAGTTGGCTGCTACAGTTCTAAGTATTATATTCACATTCTAGGCAGGAAGTCGAAAGGAAAAGAAGCAGAAAAGGGAGACACTTCTGCTGGGGAAGCAAAACTTTCCCAGAAGCCTTCAGCATAAGTCGCATGGGTCACACTGTGTCCCAGGGACACCACAAACACTTAGAGAATCTGAGGAAGTAAGTCTGTTTAACTAGGCACTGCCCCAAACAAAACGGAGCCTCTTTTGGGAGGAAAGGAGAATAGGTATTAGGAAGCAACCAGCTGAGTCGGACACACAATGTGCTTACACAATCAAGAGGCCTGGTATTAAACCTCATCTGAAATCAGCCTCCTGGATTTTTCAATTAGATGAGCCAATACATTATTTTTATAATTTAAGACAATTTGAAACAAGCTTTCTGTTCATTACAACTGATATCTCACTGGTACCGTCTGGTTTTCTTCCCTTTTTACTATTTTTATTTTGTACCATAAACAACACCTGCCTTTCTTCACAGTCATATGAATTTCCGGAAATCACTGCCTTTTCTCCTGGAGAAATAATCTACAGACAAAAAAAGAAGTACACCATGGCAAAACCCTGCAAATCCCTCAAGTCCACATCTTGAAGATAACCCCTAGAGACCGGGAAGAAAACAAGTTGAAGAGCCTAAGTAACGTCATTTTGAAATTAAGGCCTCCATTAAGAGCAACCTCGGGCTGCACGTAGCCCCAGTTCCTCAGATGGCTCAAGGCTAAAGCCATCCTCGGACTACCCTCAGATCAGCTAATCAAAAAACATTCCTGTGGTCTGAGTCAAGGCTGGGAACTGTGGACAGTTATTCTGTACAAACTAGCCAATTGCTCACCGCTTGCCTGAACCCCACGTGGGCCATTTGAACTCACCTCATAATTGGTCATTTTCAAAGGATTCTCAAGAGTCATGATTGGGTCCCACCAAAAGTAATGAACACCTCACAGATACTGAATGGTCAAAGCTGTTACCATGGGTCCTGTACAATTGTAATTGGTGCTTATGTGATGATGCTATATGTACAACGTGTGCACTGTAACACCCCCGTCCCTTACCCCTTAAAAACTGTACTCACTAGGGGCGCCTGGGTGGCTTAGTCGGTTAAGCGTCCGACTTTCGCTTAGGTCATGATCTCATGATTCGTGGGTTCGAGCCCCGCGTTGGGCTCTGTGCTGACTGCCAGCTCAGAGCCTGGAGCCTGTTTTAGTCTGTGACTCTCTCTCTGACCCTCCTACTCACGCTGTCTCTCTCCTAGAAATAAATAAAACATTAAAAAAAAAAAACTGTACTCGCTATTGTTTGGGGCTTCACCTTGTTGCCACTACACTGGTCGGCAGGTGAGCCCCTGCTCGAGCTTGTAATAAAGACCCTTTTGTACTTGCATCGTGTCGGCTCCTTGGTAGTCTCTGGGGACTCGCGAATCGGGCACAACAAAGTGTCACAAGAGGTGACACAAGCACATAAAAGGACAGCAAGCAGGAGGAGAAGCCCTGTTCAATGTCACTGATTCAGACAGTAGGCACCCTTTTTCTCCTGGCACCCATGGCCACCGCCTCAAAAGGATGATCTTTGGTCTGTGGTTTGAAGCACTTTTTCAAAGGACACAAGAGTTGCTTTGAGGAGAGGTGTAATGAGAAAGGTTCAAGAATGAGTAAGAATTGGGACGCCTGGGTGGCTCAGTTGGTTAAGCATCCAGCCTCAGCTCGGATCATGATCTTGTGGTTTGTGGGTTCAAGCCCTGCGTCGGGCTCTGTGCTGACAGCTCAGAGCCTGGAGCCTGCTTTGGGTTCTGTGTCTCCCTCTTTCTCTGCCCCTCCCCTGCTTGCAGTATGTCTCTTTCTCAAATATAAATAAACATTAATAATAATAAAAAAAAGAATAAGGGGCACCTGGGTGGCTCAGTCAGTTGAGCATCTGACTTCAGCTTAGGTCATTATCTCATGGTTCATGAGTTTGAGCCCTGCACTGGGCTCTGTGCTGATAGTTTGGAGCCTGGAGCCTGCTTCCTATTCTGTGTCTCCCTCTCTCTCTGCTCCTCATCCACTCATACTCTGTCTCTTTCTCAAAAATAAAATAAAACATTAAAAAAAAAAGAATGAATAAGAATCTTGTGAAGTCCAAAGTCAGGGAAAAACCCCAGTGTATAGGACATCTGTGTAACTATCCCCCAGACAAAGACATAAAACATTTCCAGCACTGCAGGTATCTTCCTCATTCCTCTCCTTTGGTTGAAAATGGCCCCAGAATTAACCACTATTCAGAGTTCTGTCACTACTTTTTACAGTTTTTCCCGGTTTGGAACATCATGCAAATGGAATCATAACCACATTCGCTCCTCTGTGGCTGCTGTCTTTCATCCAACATTATGTCTGGGAGATTTATCCCTGTTATATACAGCAGTTCATTCTGTTTTTATTGCTGTGCAGTTTCCCATTATATGAATATACTATTATCTATTTTCCTGGTGTTGGATATTTGGATTGTTTCCAGTTTTCAGCCATCATGAATAAAGTTGCTGAGAACATTCTATACATGAATTTTAGTAGAACTCACACTCAGTTTTCCTGGGTTTGTACCAAAGAGTGAACTTGTTGGGTCATAGGTCAGGTGCAGTAGTTCTAGGAAATACTACTGTTTTCCAGCTTACCCCTTTCTAGTTCTAGTTACTGCATATCCTCACCAATACTTGGTTTTGACACTCTTTTAGATTTTAGCCAATATAATTAGTGTATAACAATATCTTGCTGTGGTTTTATTTTTTTAAATGTTTATATATATTTGAGAGAGAGAGAGAGAGAGAGAGAGAGAGAGAGAGAGAGAGAGAGACGGAGCAGGGGAGGGGTAGGGAGAGACAGAGACAGAATCTGCAGCAGGCTCCACGCTCTGGGCTGTCAGCACGGAGCCTGACATGGGGTTCGAACTCACAAACTATGAGACCATGATCTGGCCGAAGTCAGACACTTAACCAACTGAGCCACCCAGGCGTCCCAGTGGTTTTATTTATTTTTTTTAATTTATTTTTTAAATAATCTCTATACCCAACATGGGGCTTGAACTCATGACCCCAAGATCAAGAGTCAGATGTTCTACCAACTGAGCCAGCCAAGGTGCCCCCTATTGGTTTTAATTCATGTTTTTCTGAATTAAATTTCTCTAGTGATATTGAGCACCTTTCCACATGCTTATTGGCCCTTTGCAAATCCTAATTTGTGAAGGGCCTGTTCAAGTCCTTTTTCCATAACTATGGAATTCTTTATATATTCTGCAGGAGCCTTTTTTATAATATACGTATTTTTTTTCCAGTTTGTAATTTATCTTTTCACTTTCTTAATATCTTTTTTTGCTTTTTTAAGTGTTTTGTTTTTTAAAGAGAGAGACAGAATGCAAAAGAGGAAGGAGAGAGAGGGAGACACAGAATCCGAAGCAGGCTCCAGGCTCTGAGCCTTCAGCACAGAGCCCATCGTGGAATTCAAACCCACAAACTGGAAGATCATCATCTGAGTCATGGTGCTTAACTGACTGTGCCACTCAGATGCCCCTAGATATTTTTAAGTCTATTTATTTATTTTTGAGAGAGCTAGAAACAGCATGAGTAGGGGAGGAACAGAGAGAAAGAGACAGAGAAAAAGAGAGAGAGAGAGAATCCCAAGCAGGTTCCACTCTGTCAGCACAGAGCCTGAAGCAGGGCTTGAACTCACGAAACCATGAGATCATGACATGATATGAAACCAAGAGTCGGACGCTTAACTGGCTGAGTCACCCAAGCGCCCCTTAGATATCTTAGTTAATAGCCAGAATTTCTTAATTTTATTTATTTTAAAGTTTATTTATTTGTTCTGAGAGAAAGCGAGTGTTTGGGGAGGGGTGGAGAGAGAAGGAGAGAGAAGATCTCAAGCAGGCTCTGTGCCATTAGCACAGAGCCCAACGCAGGGCTGTGAGATTATGACCTGAGCCAAAACCAAGAGTCAGATGCTTAACTGACTGAGTCACCCAGATGCCCCCAGAAGTTCTCCATTAAAATTAATGAAGTCTCATTTATCAATCTTTGATATTTAAAGCTTTCTGTGTCTTGTTGGGTTTTTTAAAATTTTTTCTTTTTTCTTGGGGCGCCTGGGTGGCTCAGTCGGTTAAGCGTCCGACTTTCGCTTAGGTCATGATCTCATGATTCGTGGGTTCGAGCCCCGCGTTGGGCTCTGTGCTGACTGCCAGCTCAGAGCCTGGAGCCTGTTT
>JAESUZ010003519.1:0-228466 GCA_017311185.1 Proteles cristata cristata | reverse complement strand
GGGCTTCACTTTCTGCCACTGCACCAGTAGGCGGGTGAGCCCCTGCTCAAGCTTGTAATAAAGACCCTTTTGTACTTGCATCGGTGTCGGCTCCTTGATGGTCTCTGGGGACTTGCGAATTGGGCACAACAGCTATCTATGTACAGAGAAATGAAACTGGACCCTTACCTCACACCACATACAAACATCAACTCAAAGTGGATCAAAAGCTTAATTAAGTAAGAGGTAAATTTATAAACTCTAGTAGGAAAAAATGGAGATAAACCTTCATGAGGACATACAAATGGTGTGAATGGACATGAAAAGATGTTAAACATAATTAGTCCTTATGGAAATGAACGTTTAAACCACAGTTAGATGCCCGTTTACATGCACTAAAACTGCTATATTAGTGAAAACTACAATATAACAAATGTTGGCAAAGATGTTGAGAAACTGGAACCCTTAAACGGTGCTTGTAGAAATGTAAAATGGTGGAGTGTCTGTGTAGAATAGTTTGGCACTTTCTCAAAAAGATAAAAACATAGAATTACCATGTGGCTCAACAATTCTACTCCTATTTATCACAAATAATTGAAAACAGTTGTTTAAAAAAAGAGCACATGCACAAACATACACAGCAGCACTATTCACAATAGCTGAATGGTAGAAACTATCCAAATGCCCATCAGTGGGTGAATAGAGAAAAAAACTGAGGTAGACCCATAAACAGCAATATTATTCGCCATGAAAGGAATAAAGGAAAACGGTGCAGCTGTAGAACATAGTATAGTGGTTCCTCAGAAAGTGAGCACAGAACTCCACCCCTGCACGCATACATCCAGAAATTGAAAGCAAAGCCTTGAGCAGATATTCACGTTCCCTTAGTCATAGCAGCTTCTTCACAACAGCCAAAAGATGGAAGCAACCCGAGAGACGGCTGACAGATGAATAAATAAACAACAGGTGGTCTGCACACAATGGAATACGGCTCAGCCTTACAAAGGACGGGAATTCTGACACCCGCAACAACATGGATTGACCCTTATAGTCATTATGCTGAGTGAAATACACCAGGCACAGGAGGACAAAGACTCTCTTTTTCCCAAGTAAACCCATTTATCCTGGTAGAAACTGGAGGTGTTATATTTAAGGTAAACAGAACTAATAAATGTGTACACTCGCGGGATACGAAATCGACACAGAAACGTCACACGCATGATGACCCATCGGAAAGAGACATGAAGAGACGGACCCACTGACACCTGCATCAGAAGGAACCAAGTGCGGGGAGGAAATCTAAGCGGGGGGTGGGGGGCAGACCTTCTCTCTGAGGACCACAGGACACTGGGAACAGAAAGGCAGCAAGACGCAAAAAGACGGAAAGCTATTCTGTGCTCCTGGACGTGGAGGAACCCATCCTGTGACAATGTCCGTCCTGCCTGGAGCGGTCTGTAGATCCGGGGCCATCGGCTCGGAACTCCCCATGACTCCGTGTCAGACACGGAACAGACACCCCGACCCACGCGGAGACAGAGGGGTGGGGGGACCCCGCGTGGCCACAGTGGCAGGAGCGCGAGCACCGCCTGGGCACCTGCTCCCGGACCGCGAACCGCGTGAGGACGCGACGGGAACCGAGTCGGCGTGGGGAGCACACACAGGGACGCGCGGCCCCGCGACCTCGGAGCCCAGAGAGGGAAGACCCGACGGCCGTACGCTGCGCACGAAGCCGCGCCGACTCGGTTCCCTGCCCTCCCCGCCGGGTCCCCTGAACACAGACACCCCCCCCGCCCCCACCCCGCTCATCGGTCCCGCCTCTGGAAGGTCCTCCTCCGCCGGCCTCAGTTTCTGCTCACCTGCCCCTGCAGCGGCAGGTCCCATAGGGACCGCGGTCTTGTAGGCGTGGACGCGGGCGCACATCCTCTGGAATCATCCACATCGGATCCTGAAGAAGTGGGGCTCCTGTCCCTATGGTAGCCGCCCACATCTTCCCTGAATCCTCCACAGTGAGTCTTGAGGAGACCAGGTTCCTGTCCCTGCTGTCATGGGCCTATGTTCCACCAAAGCCCCTGTTCTTGTCAGTGGGGATGCAGGTCCACTCCTCCAGAAGTCTCCATGGCAGGTCATGAGGAAACCCTGCTCTCGTCGGTGTGGACGCGGCACCACATCCTCTGGAATCCTACACAGCGTGTGCTGAAGAGACCCAGTTCCTGTCCCTGTGGACGAAACACCACTTCCTCCCGAAGACTCCACTGTGGTCCTGAGGCAACCTGTGGAAGCCCGACAGTGACCACAAGAAAGCGTGGTTAGGGACGTGGGGATGTGCCTGCACACGGGGCTCCCTGCCTGGGCAAAGCGTGCCTGCAAACAGGATGCTCTGCCAGGAGGCATGCACATAATATCCAAATTTAATGGTCTGCTCGCACACGAGGGAACATGCCCTCCTTAGAAGTAAGGAGAAGGCTGAATTGTGGGCAGGCCTCTTAGTAAACATGTTGTGGTCGCTTCCTCCCTTTGCTCCCCCCTGTCCTTGGAATGTGTTTGGCTACTTTCCCTTAATTGGTAAAGGAATGCATCTTGTAGATTTCAGTTTGTATCCAGTTACCGGGATATAAAATAAACCGCAAGGGGGCTTGCGTAGAATTTTTCCTCCGGCCGGAGTTGTGTCTGTGTCTGTCCTTTGTGTGTATCCTGTCTTTGTGTCATTTCGTTCGCAACACAACCAGGTTCTTTTCGGCAAGGACACGGCACCATGTCCTCTGGAATCTTCCACAGCGGGTCCTGAGGAGACCCGGTTCCTGTCCCTGTGGCCACAGCCCCAGGGAGCCCGAATCCCCCACAGCAGACCCTGAAGAAGCAGAGCTCCTGTAGGTGCAGGAGGCGGGCAGAATACGCATGTAAGGGAACGGGGCTCCGGCGCCCCCTGCAGGCGTTGGAGGTAGTGCAGGACACACTGGGTTCACAGGTCTGGGAAGAAGTGCCCCCTTCTGGCCACCCTCTGAATCCATTACATTTTGGAAATTGAAGCTAAACTGGAGCCCACTATCCCCCAATTTGGCCAAAAATAGTTAAGGAACAATTAATTGGAAACTATATGGAATGAAATGTACACACATACTTTACAACCTACACCAAAATTCACTGGAACCTGTAGATAAATTTAAAATGCAAACACAAGGGCAGCTCTTCCTGCCCATGGGTCCTGTCCTTGTGCCTTAATAAAATTACCTTTTTGCACCAAAGACGACTTCAAGAATTCTTTCTTGCCTGTCAGCTCCGGACCCCACGAATCCCAATATCACCCCAAAAATCTCATCATCTATATGTCGCCAATCGTGTGGCGCGATGAGTCTTTTAGGCTGCAATCGTGTCTACGATGGCTACTCTATGGTGAGGAGAAAGCCTGCCTTATGGCTGGAAGTTAGTACCTTGGCCAGGATGGTAACATCTTTAAGGAACGAAGATCGACTATGAAGCATGATACCAATAAAGCCCCTTGGAAATGTTGTCCTGATACCTTGTTTACAGGGTTTCCAGCACCCTTACCAGGTGAGTAAAGAATGTCATTTCCTGGCAGGTGCAGGAACCTAACGATACTTTGGGGACCTCACAAAGAAGAATCTGCCCAAATCTACAGGTATTGCAGGCAGGCCTGACCACAAGTACTTGGCTTGGCTTCTGTCCTAGAGAGGCTACTAAAATTTCAATCTACAGGTTCCTTATGAAAGGTTCCAGCAAAGCAAACTGTAAAATATCTATACGATGAACCGCTAGTCTTGCTGAGCTTATGTAAATAATTAGGACACATTTGTTAACACTGGACTTGTTTTACAAACGTATTAGTCTTGATTTGGCTACCTCTGGAAATGAGGGTTTTTAGAGAGAATAATTATGTTTCAATAATTCACCTTTGTGGATGTTAAATTTTAGTTCTGATAGTCTATAAATGTGGTTTGCCTAAGCTGGACAACTTGAGATAAACTTGAAAAAAAATTGTCACCATAGCACAGGTATGGACAATTTTCTTGATTGCTTTTCTGTGCAGATAGTAACAGGACCCCATAGGCAAAAGATTGTTTAAACAACTAAAGATGGGATGGAATCCTCCAATAATTGCATATGGAAAGTCTTTTCTCACTGTAGCTCTATCAATAGATAGACTATAGTGCTTTATTTAGTTATTCCCTTGAGGCCAGTTTAACTGATACGTCTCCAAATGAATATGCAAGTCATTAGGGCGCCTGGGTGGCTTAGTCGGTTAAGCATCCGACTTTCGCTTAGGTCATGATCTCACGGTCGGTTCGAGTTCTCCTGCCGGGCTCTGTGCTGACTGCCAGCCCAGAGCCTGGAGCCTATTTCAGAGTCTGTATCTCCCTCTCTCTCTGACCCTCCCCTGCTCATGCTGTCTTTCTCTGTCTCTCCTAGAAAGAAATAAAAATATTTTTTAAAAAAAAAGAAAGAAAGAAAGAAAGAAAGAATATGCAAGTCATAGCCTTCCTTAACCTGATCTGACAGTCAGTGGAAACCCACCCCATATAAATCTAGGAGATGTGATGTATTTAAAGGATTGATTGGAATACAGCAGGAGTTTTAGCTCCAAAATGGAAGGTCCCCTTACTGGGTTGTATTATGCACTCCACTATAGTAAAATTAGAAGGCCATTCTTCATAGACTTAAATATCAAGAATCAAACCTGAATCTTCCTCATAGGAGTCTAGTATGCAAGCTGGCATGATTTCTTATTCTTGTGAACCAGTGGAAGACCTCGAATCTCTCTTCAAATGACAATAATGGACTGAAGAAAAATTGCCAAAGTTGCTTTTTTTATATATATATTTAAGCTTCTCTTTCTCATAATATGAACCTTATTTTGTTGCCTTTTCTGGTGTCTCTCTGTCTGGTCCCAAAATTCCTTCACAGTCATAACATCTAAAAATAGATGATCCTTTCTACTCATGGAGGTTCATATATGTTGTCTACCTTAGATTGGCTACCTCTGCCTGTGGGAACTCTTATGTATAAATACATGCCCCAACTGACCAATGTTGATCCATAAGTAGGGACATTTCTATTTCTAACAGGGACATTTCCCTGTCCAGCAGGAAGAAGTTACAGAAGATGAGACTGTCCACTCTCAGTAACCTCAAAGATTTTAAGGGTTAAAATTGTTCAGGGAGGAATGATGTGGGAAACAAAGGCAGAAAGAAATGGCAGATAAAATTAAATTTCCTTATAACCTGCAGCTCATTAGCAAATACTTGAGGGAGGAAGAGTAAAATTTTTCTTCAGGAATGCCATACTGTCTTAATGCTAATGCTTTCCTAGAGGGAAAAACAACCTTAGCTTGACAATAGCTAGGCATCCAATATCCTGTGAGTCTTCTGTAGCATATGAAAATCTCACTGGAAACTTTCTCTGGACTTTATCTCCCCTGACTCCATAGTATATAACCAGTCTTTACTCAAAGTCCTAGGACAACTCTTCCTGTCCATGGGTCCTGTCCCCATGCTTTAATAAAACCACCTTTTTGTACCAAAAAATGAATGAATAAATGAATGAATGAAATGCAAACACAAGGTGGCTTAGTTGGTTAAGTG
This sequence comes from Proteles cristata cristata, assembly GCA_017311185.1. NCBI lineage: Eukaryota > Metazoa > Chordata > Mammalia > Carnivora > Hyaenidae > Proteles > Proteles cristata. The sequence continues at coordinate 222,890 of JAESUZ010003519.1, read as the reverse complement.
TCTGACTCTTGATTTCCGCTCAGGTCATGATCTCATGATTGGTGAGATCAGCTCCACATTGGGCTCTGTGCAGACAGTGCCAGTTTCTCAAAAAAAAAAAATTTTTTTAAAAAACACATCTTCTGCCCATTTCTTCACTGGATTGTTTGTTTTTTGGGTGTGGAGTTTGGTGAGTTCCTTATAGTTTTTGGATACTAGCCCTTTATCTGATATGTCATTTGCAACTATCTTTTCCCATTCCATTGGATGCCTATTAGTTTTATGGATTGTTTCCTTTGCCGTGCAGAAGCTTTTAAACTTGATGAGGTCCCAATAGTTCATTTTTGCTCTTGAGAGTGAAATAAGTCAGGCAAAGAAGGACAGCTACCATATGTTTGCACATATAGGAGGATTAGGAGGAACTTAATGGAGAACCGTGGGGAAGAGGAGGGTGGGGAAATGGTGGGGGAGAGGGAGGGAGGCAAACCATGAGAGACTCTTGAATGCTGAGAACAAACTGAGGACTGACGGGGATTGGGGGGAGGGGAAGGGGGTGATGGGCATGGAGGAGGGTACTTGTGAGGATGAGCACTGGGTGTTATATGAAAACCAACTTGACAACAAACTATTAAAAAAATAAAACACAAACAAAACCAATCCAAAAAAGAGAAAAACTGATAACATGAACTTTATAAAATTAAAACTTCTACTCTGATAAACCTTGTTCAAATAACTAAAAGAGAAGCCACAAACTCGGAGAAAATATTTGCAAATGATGTTATCTGATAAAAGGATCTGAATTCAGAATGTATCCTGATCCTAAACCCTAGATCTCTCAAGGTCTTCTACCTCTAAGTTGGAACCCACAAACTCCAGTTATTCAGTCTAGTGATCTCCTAACGAATCCTCTGGACAACCGGGTTCTCCTTGCATCTTCCACCATCCCAGCCTAAACACATTAATCATTACCTCCAATGACTCAAAGCTCACCCTAACTCCTATCCTCATCTCCTAAGCCCTCATTCCCTAAACCATTACTACTTGATCCTTCTAATCTCTCAACAAATAAGCTATCACTCCCAAATCTTATAATCACACACCCAATACTGTCACCCCCTCACCACCTAAACAATCACTCTCTCAAACCACCACACTCACTCACCCTTAAACTATCACCCTCCAAATTCTGAACCTATCAGCTCCCCCACAGACCACCCACTGACACTCCTACACCCTCTCCCCACAAACACACACCAGCTCACACCCTCGTCCACTCACAACCCCCAAAAAAACATTTCATCTCAAACCCAAAATACTCATTCCCTCTTCTTCCCACCTCCTCACACTAAAACACTCAAATCATAAGGGCATGTAACCAAAAAGTCATATGCCATAAACCCAAAACCATATACCATTAAACAATAGAATCCTAAAGCCATAATCTATAAGCCATACACCATGAACTCTAACTAGATATCATAAATCATAGGAACAAACCATAACCCTGATCCACACATCATGAACCAGAACCATAATCATAACCAAAGCCAACATAAATATTCATAGCAATACTATTCACAATTGGAAAATAGTACTGAACATGCAAATATACCAAAAAGGGTAAATGAATATATAACATGGGGTAGATCCATAAACTGAAATCTTCTTCCAACATATCAAGAAATGAAATAAATTTGTACAGCTGCTGAGGAAATCTGAATGGGAGTTATTCAAAATCTTAAAAGTAGAATTAATTAATATACCTCAGAGTATATGCCCCAAATATTTGAAAGCAGGGACTCACTCTATTTCTTCCCTCAAATTGATAGCACCATCATGCACAACAGTCAGAAGGCTTAGCTGGCCAAAGTGTCCATTGAAGGGTTAATGGGTGATGTATACAGAAAGGAATATTGCCCAGCCATGTAAAGGACTTAACTACTGATTCATATCACAATATGGATGAACCTTCAATTAACTATGCAAGGGTAATAATCCAATCACAGAAAAGAATATTATAAAATTCTACTTGTTTGAGATATCCAAAATAATCAAATTCACCTACAAAAAGTAAAATATGGTTGCCAGGCAGAGGGGAAAGGAGAATGGGGAGTTAATGTTTCATATACACAGACTTTCACTAGGTCAGAATTTAGAACTTCTCGAGGTGGTTTGGGCACAATGGGAATATATTAGTGGCATACAACTGTAGACTTAAAATCTTTTAGGGGCACCTGGGTAGCTCATTCAGTTAAGTGTCCAACTTTAGCTCAAGTCATGATCTCACAGTTCATAGGTTTGAACCCCACATTGGACTCTGTGATGACAGCTGAGAGCCTGGAAACTGCTTTGGATTCTGTCTCCCTCTCTCTGACCATCCCCTATTCATGCTCTGTCTGTCTGTCTCTCTCTCTTTCTCTCAAAAATAAACATTAAAATTTTTTAAATCTTTTAAGTGGTCACTATTATGTTTTGTAAATTGAACCACAATTAAAGTCATGACTGAAGTACTAATACATGTCACAATATGAACAAAAATTCAAAACATACTAACTACAGAAGCCATATAGAAAAGGCAGTCCAGATTGGAGACCTCAGTGATCTTTAAAGATTGTGAAGTGAGTGAAAATCTAAGGAACAATGAAGTGGGTCACAACAGGAGACGTCATTGTCACAGTTTGGGCAGGTGATGACAGTTGAAGTGACTTCTGGAATGGATTATAATGTGGAAACCATAAGGATTTCCCTGTTTGGGAATTCTATGACAGTTCCTGTGGAAGGCATCCTGTTTTGAGTAAGAAACAAAAAAGTATGCTGTATGAAGTGGCAACTGATTAAAACGACAGCTGGTGAAGCTGAGCATAGAATTAAAGCGTATTTCTACTGCTGTTGCAGGCTCTTTATATGTTGGAAATTCATGGAAACTACATTATTTATCAAAACAACTATATCAGTAACACACCAAACAAGTGTAAAACACATCAAACTTCATGATGGAGGCCAAATCCTGCCTGAACACAATTCACAAGAAGCAATATATTACTAAAGAACACTGGGATAGAATTATATTAGTGGCCACTATGCTGTGGATGTTGTGGATGACCTAGGATATAGTAGAAACATGCCATTTTGGATTTCCAATCTTTCACCACATCACTCCACAAAGAAAAAAGAAGAAAGAAAGAAAGAAAGAAAGAAAGAAAGAAAGAAAGAAAGAAAGAAAGAAAGAGAAAAATGTTAAAACAAACAGATTCAGTGAAATTGTGGATACAGATGGGGGGGCAAGATGGCGGAGAAGTCAGGAGCTCCGTACCTGCACTCGCGCCCATACATCACACAGAAAAGATCTGAAGCCATTGGAAACCTTACAAAACCTGAGAGACTGGGAGAAAAAGGACGCAGAATCCACTGAGAAAGCCTTCTAACGTGAGTGTGAACCGGGGAAGGTAAAATCGGGCCGGGATCGGAGACTCCAGGGTGGGAGGCGATCCCCCTCTACCCTCTACGGGGAGTGAGAGGGGAAAAGGAGAGAGTCCAAAACAGAAAAACCTCCGCTCGGGGGGGAAAAAAACCTCCGCTCGGTGAATAGAAAGACCGTACTTGCCAAATACCTGCACACCAGGTCCCCTCACGCCAACTGGTCCTGGGGGAGGCTGAGCACACAAACTGCTTCTTTGTGCGGCTCCTGGAGGTTGCATTTCAGAGCGGCGGTGGCGCGCCTGCCGCCATTGTAGCTCCAACGCGGCTGGGACCCCTGAAAGAGCCGCGCAGACACCGGGCGTCCGTGCTCCTGGCTGGCTGGAACTCGAGAGGGAAGGCAAAGAGCTAAAAACTGGGAAATTTGCCTGTGAGTTCGTGTTTCGGGTGACGAGCCATAGAGGGACCCGGTTTTCCTCACTCCAGCGGGCTCGGGCTACGCGGACCCGGCAGGCAAGCCCGCGCGCATGCGCGCCAGCCCGACCCAGAGAAGGAAGCGGCGATTCTGACTCCGCCCCCAGAGCTCAGCAGGGAGCCTGGAATAGCCCGAGGGGGTTGTCTGGGAAGCTGTGTCTAAGGCAACCTCAGCGGGGCACGCGGACTGGGATTTGGAGATTGGAACTGGCCTGGGTTGAAGAGTGCAACTAACTTCAGCTGCGTCCCCGGAACGGGGAGTTGACACGCCAGAAAAAAAAGCAATCTGCAGCGCAGGGTTCAAGAAGGGACTGGAGCACCCTCACTCTCCTCCCCACAACCGCCAAGGCAGAACCCCCGCCTGAGGCATCGGATCACGCCACGCCCATCCCTGCCTGAGAGGTGCCCTCCTCCCTTTTTCTTTTCTTTTTTTTCTCTTTCTTTTTTCCTTTTCTTTTCCTTTTTTTGTCTTTTTTTTTTTTTTCTTCTTTCTTTTTTTTCCCTTTCTTTTCTCTTTTTTTCTTCTTTCTCTTTTCTCGCTTTTTTCCCCAAAACACTGACCTGATTAACTCTGGTCGCCAGCTTGCTTAAACAATCACAACAAGTCCATTCTGTAAATGTAAATTCTACACCTACCGACTTTTTCAGCTATTTCTCTCAGGAGTAATTAGACTATATAGTTTCTCTGGATAATTCCAGCATCCTTCTCTCACCTATCCAACCACATTCTACCCTTTACCTCTTTGAAAAAAGTTTCTTATCCCTTCTGCCTGTTCATTCTATTTCCAAATCTGCCTCGTCTCACCCTGCCTTCTCTCTTTTTCTCTATGCTCTTCAATCAGCACTGCATACACACGGCTATTTAACTGTAGCTGGGAAATCCAGGTATATGCTTTAAAAAATTTTTTTAATGTTTTTTTTATTTATTTCTAGGAGAGAGAGAGAGACAGCATGAGCAGGGGAGGGTCAGAGAGAGAGGGAGTCACAGACTGAAACAGGCTCCAGGCTCCGAGCTGGCAGTCAGCACAGAGCCCGACGCGGGGCTTGAACCCGCAAACCGTGAGATCATGACCCAAGCGAAAGTTGGACGCTTAACCGACTAAGCCACCCAGGCGCCCCAATCCAGGTATATGCTTTAAACCGTTCTTTGTCGATCGGTTTTCTTCTTTTTTCCTTTTCTTTTCCCCTTTTTGACCCTTTTATGTATTTTATGCTCCCTATTATTCGCCCTCCCTCCTCCGTCTTTTCTATTAACTTTTTCGTTTTCCCTCTCACTTTGCATGTTAGTTGAATCAGCCTGTGCGTTTGTGTACTCCTGCTCCCTGTGTGTTTGTCTGTCTGTTTTCTTTTCCAGGGCTACCTCAAGAAACAAGCTAGAGTACACAAGGTGAAGAGTCCCAAATATCACTATGAATAGGAAAATAAAATAACTAAGGTCCCAACAAGAGTGACCGAGGGATACCATTCAAAAAACAATCTCTGAAAGGATAGGCCCTGGAAAGTCAAAGAGTCTTCTTGGATATAGCAGTGCTCAGAGAAACAGAGAGCATAACAGGTCTTTAAAACCAACAAGAGCCGGAAAGCTAACTAAAATGATGAAACGAAAGCCTCTCCTCCAAAGAAACTCCAAGAAGAAATGACAGCTAATGAACTGCTCAAAACAGATATCAGCAGCATAAGTGAACAAGATTTTAGAATAATAATGGTAAAATTAATAGCAGGGCTTGAAAAAAACATAGGGGACATCAAAGAAACTATGGCTACAGACAGAATGGAAAATAAAAATAGGCATGAAGAATTTAAAAATGCGATAAATGAGATACATAATAAATTAGAGGCCTCCAATGCACGGATTGAAGAGGCAGAAAGGAGAATAAGTGATTTAGAAGACACCATTCTAGAAAAACAAGAAGCTGACAAAAAGAGACAAACTGATCCAGGAACAGGAAAGAAGAATTCGAGAGCTCAGCGACACAGTCAAACGCAACAATATCCATATCATAGGAATCCTAGAAGAGGAAGAGAGAGGGAAAGGTGCTGAAGGAGTCCTGGAACAAATTATAGCAGAGAACTTCCCCGACCTGCGGAAGGAAGTCAATGTGGAAATACAAGAGGCTCAGAGGACTCCTCTCAGATGTAACTTGAATCGATCTTCTGCACGACATATCATCATAAAAATGGCAAAATACAAGGACAAAGAGAGAACTTTGAAAACAGCTAGGGAGAAAAGGGCCCCCACATACAAAGGGAAACCCATCAGAGTGGTGACAGACCTATCTACTGAAACGTGGCAGGCCAGAAAGGAATGGCAGGAGATTTTCAATGTGATGAACAGTAAAAATATGCAGCCAAGAATCCTCTATCCAGCAAGCCTGTCATTCAAAATAGAAGGAGAGATAAAAACCTTTCCAAACAAACAGAAATTGAAAGAACTTGTCACCACGAAGCCAGCCCTACAAGAAATCCTGAGGGGGATGCTCCAAAGGAAAGGTTGCAAGGAACCAAGATTCCAGAGACACCACCACAAACATGAACCCTACAAAAGATACAAAGACTCTAAACCCACATATTTCAATAATAACACTGAATGTAAATGGGCTGAATGCTCCAATCAAAAGACATAGGGTAGCAGAATGGATTAAAAAACAAAATCCATCTATATGCTGTCTACAAGAAACTCATTTTAGACAGGAAGATACCTTCAGATTAAAAGTAAGGGGATGGAGAAATATATATCATGCTACAGGAAATCAAAAGAAAGCCAGAGTACCGATACTTATATCAGACAAACTGGACTTTAAATTAAAGACAATCACAAGAGAAGGGCACTACATAATAATTACAGGGTCCATCCATCAGGAAGAACTAACAATCATAAATGTCTACGCACCGAATATGGGAGCACCTAAATATCTAAAACAATTAATCACAAACAGAAACAAGCTTCTAGATAAGAATGTGCTAATAGCAGGGGACTTTAATACTCAGCTTACAGCAATGGATAGGTCAACCAGACAGAAAATCACTAAAGAAATAATGGACTTGAAAGACACATTGGACCACATGGATCTGATGGATATATTTAGAACTCTACATCCTGAGGCCGGGGAATTTACTTTCTTCTCAAGTGCGCATGGCACATTCTCCAAGACAGATCACATACTGGGACATAAAGCAGCCCTCAATAAATATAAAAGAATACAGATCATACCATGTACACTGTCAGATCACAATGCTTTGAAACTTGAAATCAATTACAGGAAGAAGTCTGAAAAACTTCCAAAAACATGGAGGTTAAAGAACACCCTTCTAAAGAATGAATGGGCCAATCAGGCAATTAGAGATGAAATTAAAAAATAGATGGAAACAAATGAAAATGAAAACACAACAATTCAAAATCTATGGGATGCGGCAAGGCAGTCCTAAGAGGAAAGTACATTGCTCTCCAGGCCTATTTCAAGAGATTAGAAAAAGCGCAAGTCCAAATCTAACAGCTCACCTAAAGGAACTAGAGGCAGAGCAACAAGAATGCCCTAAACCCAGTAGAAGAAGAGAAATAGTAAAAATTAGAGCAGAAATAAACAACATAGAGACCAAAGAAACAATTGAACAGATCCATGAAACCAAGAGTTGGTTTTTTTGAAAAAGTACACAAAATTGACAAACCTCTAGCCAGACTTATCCAAAAGAAAAGAGAGAACACCCAAATAGACAAAATTATGAATGAAAATGGACTTATTACAACCAACCCCTCAGAAATACAAGCAATTATCAGGGAATACTATGAAAAATTATATGCCAATAAATTGGACAACTTAGAAGAAATGGACAAATTCCTAAACACACACTCACTACCAAAATTCACACGGGAAGAAATAGAAAACCTGAACAGACCCATAACGAGTGAAGAAATTGAATCAGTGATCAAAAATCTCCCAACAAATAAGAGCCCTGGACCTGATGGCTTCCCTGGGGAATTCTACCAGACATTTAAAACAGAATTAATCCCAATTCTTCTCAAGCTATTCCAAAAAATAGAAAGCGAAGGAAAACTCCCGGACTCATTTTATGAAGCCAGCATCACTCTGATTCCCAAGCCAGACAGAGATCCAGCAAAAAAAGAGAACTACAGGCCAATATCCTTGATGAATACGGATGCAAAAATTCTCAACAAGATCCTTGCAAATCGAATCCAGCAGCATATAAAAAGAATCATCCACCAAGATCAAGTGGGATTCATTCCTGGGTTACAGGGCTGGTTCAACATTCGCAAATCAATCAATGTGATACATCATATTAATAAAAGAAAAGATAAAAACCATATGATACTGTCAATAGATGCAGAAAAAGCATTTGACAAAATACAGCATCCCTTCTTAATAAAGACTCTCGAGAAAGTTGGGATAGAAGGAACCTACTTAAACATCATCAAAGCCATCTATGAGAAGCCTTCAGCTAACATCATCCTCAACGGGGAAAAACTCAGAGCTTTCCCGCTGAGATCAGGAACACGACAGGGATGCCCACTCTCACCACTGCTGTTTAACATAGTGCTGGAAGTCCTAGCATCAGCCATCAGACAACAAAAGGAAATCAAAGGCATCAGAATTGGCAAAGAGGAAGTCAAACTTTCACTCTTCGCAGATGACATGATACTCTACATCGAAAACCCGACAGACTCCACCAGAAGCCTACTAGAACTGATCCAAGAATTCAGCCAAGTTGCAGGGTACAAAATCAACGTACAGAAATCGGTTGCATTTTTATACACCAACAATGAAGCAACAGAAAGAGAAATCAAGAAACTGATCCCATTCACAATTGCACAAAAAACCATAAAATACCTCGGAATAAACCTAACCAAGGATACAAGAGATCTGTATGATGAAAACTATAGAAAACTTATGAAGGAAATTGAAGAAGACACAAAGAAGTGGAAAAACATTCCATGCTCATGGATAGGAAGAATAAATATAGTTAAGATGTCATTACTACCTAAGGCACTCTACACATTCAATGCAATTCCAATCAAAATTGCACCAGCATACTTCTCAAAACTAGAACAAACTATCCAAAAATTTGTATGGAACCACAAAAGACCCCGAATAGCCAAAGTAATCCTGAAAAATAAAACCAAAACGGGAGGGATCACCATCCCAAACTTCAGCCTCTACTACAAAGCTGTCATCATCAAGACAGTATGGTATTGGCACAAAAACAGACACATAGACCAATGGAACAGAATTGAGAACTCAGAAGTGGACCCAAAAGTATACAGCCAACTAATCTTTGACAAAGCAGGAAAGAATATCCGATGGAAAAAAGACAGCCTTTTTAACAGATGGTGTTGGGAGAACTGGACAGCAACATGCAGAAGAATGAAACTAGATCATTTTCTCACACCATGCACAAAAATAAACTCAAAATGGATAAAGGACCTGAACGTGAGACAGGAAACTATCAACACCCTAGAGGAGAAAGCAGGAAACAACCTCCTTGACCTCCACCGCAGCAACTTCTTACTTGACACATCCCCAAAAGCAAGGGAATTAAGAGCAAAAATAAACTATTGGGACCTCCTCAAGATTAAAAGCTTCTGCACAGCCAAGGAAACAACCCAGAAAACTAATAGGCAACCAACGAATGGGAAAAGATAGTTGCAAATGACATATCAGATAAAGGGTTGATATCCAGAATCTACAAGGAACTCACCAAACTACACGCCTGAAAAACAAACAACCCAGTGAAGAAATGGGCAGAAGATATGAACAGACACTTCTCCAAGAGGACATCCAGATGGCCAACAGACACATGAAACGATGCTCAGCATCCCTCCTCATCAAGGAAATACAAATCAAAACCACACTGAGATACCACCTCACGCCAGTCAGAGTGGCTAAAATGAGTAAATCAGAGGACTCTAGATGCTGGCGAGGATGTGGAGAAACGGGCACCCTCCTACACTGTTGGTGGGAATGTAAACTGGTACAACCCCTCTGGAAAACAGTGTGGAGGTTCCTCAGGAAACTAACAGTAGAACTCCCCTATGACCCAGCAACGGCACTGCTAGGAATTTACCCAAGGGATATAGAAATACTGAGGCATGGGAGCACATGTACCCCAATGTTCATAGCGACACTCTCCACAATAGCTAAAACATGGAAAGAGCCTAAGTGTCCATCAACAGATGAATGGATCAAGAAGATGTGGTTTATCTATACCATGGAATACTACATGAGAGTGAAAGAATGAAATCTGGCCATGTGTAGCAACATGGATGGACCTTGAGGGTGTTATGCTGAGCGAAATAAGTCAGGCAGAGAAAGACAAATATCATATGTGTGCACGTATAGGAGGATTAGGAGGAGCTTAACAGAGGACCAAGGGGGAGAAGAAGGGCGAAATGGTGGGGGAAAGGGAGAGGCAAACCATGAGAGACTCTTGAATGCTGACAAAAACTGAGGACTGGTGGATGTGGGGGGAGGGGGTGGGCATGGAGGAGGGCACTTGTGGGGATGAGCACTGAGTGTTATGTGGAAACTAATTTGACAATAAACTATTTGCAAAAAAAAAAAAAAAAAAAAAAATAAAATAAAATAAAAAAAAAAAAAAAAAGAAAACACTGTACAGTGGACTTCAGAGGTCAAAGCAATATTCTTTTACATAAGCTGGGAAAACAAGTGCTCCTATTAGAGCTTAGATAAACACACAGAGCTCTGCAGAATTCTTATGTGCAACCTGCCAATGCTCTGTTCTTTTTAAAGAACAGGAGTCGAAGGGCCCGGGTGAACAAAGAATTATGGGAAAGCTAAGTGTATGTAAGAAGTTGCCTTTTTTAGGACAAACATGTAACCCTAATGGAACCTGGCCCCACAGGTTCAGTCTTAGAGCTGTAATGCAATCAAGAAAATAAGAAACACAGTTCATAAGCCAAAACTAATTTAAAAAGAATTTCATTCTTTGTGGTATTTCTAGAAAACCACAACAAGGATCTCAATTGATAGAAAACCATAATGAGGATCTCAAAAACACTTACTCAGTCTCCATGCCTCTCCTGCCCCCTTTCTGCACCCCTGCACCTCTTCCCACACTAACTACTGAACTAGCAATTCAACTTCTCTTTCTCAGATTGGGAATAGGGAGAAGTGTGCTGTGAACACTACCATCTTACAAATTTTCGCTGTCATACATTAATGCAGAGATTGTATAAAAGATGTGACAACAACATGTAAGGTGCTGAGAAGCAGTGATAGGACATTGTCAGAGGTGGCCTTATTTAAAATACACTAGTCAATGTTCTCTCATTTCCACTTGAGCAACCTAGGAGAATCAGAGACAAGAGCCAAGGTGTCAAGGGCTCTTATCTAAGGGCATGAAATAATACATTCAGGGGGAATCTTTAGTACGAAGAAAGTATAGAAGATTAACTGATATGTTTTAAATGAGTATTAAAAATGCAGACCCCAAATACAGTAAGAAATGTGCTCCTTTAAGGCTGTTCTAACCAAGAAATGATTTCCATATTGCAAATGAGGGCTCTGCAATTCTGTCAGCTAACACATTAGTATTCTTGTGTGCTCTGTAGTAAAAAAGGAGTGCCTGATTACAATTCACTATCCAGAATTTTATGGCTAGAACTTGAAGAAAACAGAGTTTCTGCCAAAATAGCTTCCTGCCCAGGTGCTGAACCAATTAACTCTTAAGCAATCAGGCCATAAAACCCATAATGGTGAGTTTTCTGAAGTGCTATATATAAGAAGACAGCTTGGAAAAATAAAGATGAAAATTTGTTTTCATAACCAGGAGTGTTTGAAATCCTGAGAGACTGTTTGAACGCCTTGCTGAAATGCATGTGACGCTGCAAATTCCCAAATGATCTGATGGTTAAAGATCTATGCAGTCAACACTGACACTTTTTTCCCCCAAAATGTAGAAAAACCTATTTTGTTATAATGTGCAATTTGACTGTCTATGGAGAGCCCAGTGAATAAATCTGCCTTTGAAAAAACGTTCAAATGTGAAGTTGGCTATTCAAATATTTCATCCAGCCAGCAGCATCAAAAGAAGAATTACAGCCATAGCTTCTTTTAAGAATGAAAAAGCAAAAAGCTAGTAGTCATCTAGTAACTTCTTTTTCTAACTCAGCTACAAAATATCAAACATGACAGTTTACTATTTTAATAATTTCACAAATGATTACTTCATGTTTACAGAGGAAGAATAGGATATAAAACATGATGATATGAAGCATACAATTCCAGAAGCAAAACTTCTAGATCTCTGCAAAAAAGAAGCCTCCAGATTTGCCAGTCTCAAGAAGCACTCTCTCTCCATCTCTCTCGCTCTCTCTCTCCATCTCAGAAATAAATAAAACATTTTAAATTTTTTAAAATAAAAGAAGCACCATATTAAGATATGTTTCCCTCTGCACAAAACCCAGGCTTGGTAGACATCCTACAAGGGGATGAAACTGATAATTAGGAAGCCAAGGTATTGAACACAGATCTGGTTCCTTCCTTCCTTCCTTCCTTCCTTCCTTCCTTCCTACCTTCCTTCCTTCCTTCCTTCCTTCCTTCCCTCCTTCCTTCCTTCCTTCTTCCCTCCCTCCCTCCCTCCCTCCGTCTCTCCCTTCCTCCTTCCCTCGCTTCCTTGTAGTTTTCTAAGGATAGTTAGGGAGTCTTTAGGGTCCCAGATAACACACTAACGTGAGAACTTTAAAGTCTACCAGTTATATTGGCTTAATTGCTATTAATTGGCTTCATAGTCTAGAGTAGCTACTTACTGACTGTGCACTGTAACATTATATTTGACACTATAATGTGTCAAAATCCAGATATTTCTTCCCAGGAGATTCTGAAGACAGGGTTTTGTCATACACTATTCTTGGTTCTGACCGGACAGAAAGCACAATGGGGATATGGTTCCAATAAACATTTAACACCCAAAGGAGAAGATTCCAATGAGTAAGCAAAAGCAGAAATATCTAGAAGCTTGTAAGTCCTATTCAGCTCTAATTTTGGCATTTCAGTGGGAATGAAAACAATAGGTAAAGATCACAAAGGAATGTGATGATTGCAGTTATTTTGATGGAGTAATTAAAACAACAGGCACTTGTGGAGTGAGCAGGCAGCAAGACAGCAGGAGGCCTGAAGAACAGAAAACCAAGAGACAAAAGAGGATTTATTTATGTGTGGGCGGCCACTAACACAACTCCACTCACCAAACATTTATCGAGCACTTCCTGAGGCCTGGCTCTGTGTTAAGTGCTGGCTAAGACCCAGGCCCTAAAAATGTAGTGGGAAGAACAACACGCAGATGGATAAGTTGCCCAAAAGTGTGGTAAATGATATTACAGAGATGGCCAAACATGCTAAGGGAGCAAAGAGAAAAGACTAATCCATTGACAGGAGTTAGCGGAGGTCATGAAACTAAATTACAAACAGTCAAATGTATAATTTTGTGAAGACAGAAGATTAACATTGTTTTCAGCTCATTTTCATTTTTGTATGTCTCACATTTTCTACATAATACAGAAAGCTGCCCTAGACTCCAAGTATGATCTTCAGCTTCTGTGAGTCTCAGGTGATACAAACAACTTTCTATTCTACCTGAGTCTCCTGAACTGTCCATCAAGTAAAGCCTTGCTTTTTCTTCACTGGAAAGCTCCTATATTACAAACCACTAGCTCACTGAAATTCAAAAGAAACTGGAAGATATTGAACACATACAAGAAAAGGTTTGATATTAATGCTAGCCTATTTGATGTCTCAATCAATTAGACTTACAAGCTTTATTCCATAAAATGCCAACTTCCATGTTAAAGTTTCCTTCACATACCACAAATACAAAGCTTAGTAAATAAATAATGAACAATGATGTATGTACATTTTCTTGCTGTACCTAGCAAGATGGTCTGGGAAATGTAATGGGAAACACCTGGCAATTAGTGAAAAAAGCAGGGTCTAGTTCTTGACTCAGTTCTCTGCTTTACTTGGTGCTTGTGTGAAGTCAAACAAACCCTACTGGCTATCCACTCTGCTAAGTAAGTCATCTCTGTTTATCTGTCCTTGGTGTGAACAGACATTACCTTATCTCATTTGTTAAGATGGAGAACAGACTTCACGTGGCCACCCTCAAGCTGCAACTGGAAAGAGTTCAGGGATGCAGATGACATGGCCTCCTCTTTGGATCTCCTAAAGATGCTGTGAGCAGGTGACCCCCCTGCAAGGCCACAACATCACATTTCCCCTTAGTGCCCCCTTCTAGGACCGACTAATTACCCAGAAAAGGTGCCAACCAACTTTCCAAAAGATGGTGGAAGCATCAGAATGACCCTCATATGTCCCCACAACTCCAGACTAAATCACGTCATAAAAGCCAAGAGGCCCCCAACACCAGCAAAGCAGGGCCAGAAGAGGGGAGGTCCTACTGCAACAGTGACTGACTCTCCACCCCTTTCCCAATGCCCAGAGTTAGACATCCCACCCTGAGAAAAAATGTATCAAAAAAAAAAAAATTCTGGAGTAGAACCTCATGGAAGGTGCCAAAGGAATCATATCTACTCATGGCCAATAAATCCTGACCAGCTGTATTCCTCACTCACAGCAGCACTCCTTTGCAGAGAGAATTCCAAACTAAAACAAAGAAATACATAGAAATACTGTTAGCTACAAGAAGACAAGGATACACTTAAGAGAACAAAAACATGTTCACGAAGCCAACAGGTCTTACCCTGCCAGGATTATCTCTTCCACTCCAGACTCAGACAGACAAATAACTCACGATCCCAAAGATTTTGTATAATGAGAACATGACATTGCCAGAAGTCAGTGGCCCTGGGATAGGATGGGGAGCACAGGAGCTAAGGAGGTTAGAAGCCTAAATTATAAAGTCAAACCTAGGATTCCCAACTATCCTTAAGATTTTTGTTTATCTTTAAGTTCTTGGTTTATCTGTCATATCTCACTTCGCTTTCCACATAATGCAGCAAGGAGATAAGAGATGTCACAAGTACAAATTTGGAAAAAATCTGGACTCAACATTTTTCACTCCTGTAAACAGTTCTGAAACATCTAACAACACTGTGTTTAACCTAATATTTATCTCTTTATACATGACAGACAAGCTGTCGCCCAAAGATCCTGAAAAGACATGCTAATCCTTTGTTTCTAATTTTGTCAGTTAAAACTTTAAATGTAAATGTTCACATAGGATTTCAGCATGACTTAATAAGTTATATTATATCCTGTCCATCATTTATCCTGACAACAATTCTTGAGAATGACAGGAATTAGATTTTCTAACAGGTCCCAACCCAGATCCAGAACAGGTCTGCACTAGTTCCAGACTACAGTCTGTCCTCTAGCCTCCAGCCCAGAGAAGGGAATATGGCCAGGGTCACCCAGAGAAGCTCCAAAGCCTTCTAGAACATGAGGCTCACTTTTGAACTTGTACATAGCTCCCACTACTTTGAATCTGATACTCACTGTTAACTCCCTCAGCAGCAGTGCACCAGCCAAATATTCACATTCAGAGAGGTAACTCCTCACTGATGTCCCTAAAAGTTACTCTGAGATATGACAGAAAGGACAGAAAAAGAATATGCAAGAACTTGATCTGGATATAACTTCTCTCCACACTTTCTTTCAAGTTCCTTCATACTGCTAAGATAGAAAAGACTGCCACACACCTTGGGAATATAGAAAAAGTAAAAACCCTAAAATTCACTGCTCTCAGCCTCATTCAAGCACCAGTCTGCTTCAATGTGCTGTGTCTCCAGCTCTCTTCAGTTCCCCACAAATGCACTGTTTATCATCTAGTCTCAGTGTGATATCTAACTTCAGTATGCTAGGCTAATCTGAAGGGGATAAGAAAAGCAGATAGAAGGTAGTGTTCAATCTACACTAGAAGTTTTTTCTTCCTGTGGGTAAGTGCATGGATCTGGAAGTGCATACCATTTGATTATTACGAATAGCAAAGGAGAACAAATATCTTTGCATCAACTGTGCTTCATTTTTGACACATTTTAGGCACCGATATCTCCACATAAAATGGAAAGTCAATTTTTACAGACAAGAATTATGTAAATATTTTGTGAACTATGATGGAATTCTTTCAAGGTACAGGTACAGCATGGCCCAGTCTCAAATTGGGTTTCAAAGTGGATAGTCAGTAAGTCGGCAACTTTCTGAACATGTGTTGTTACACAGGGATGGGCCTATACCCACAACATTTATAAATTGAAAAGAAATAGGCAAATTACTTAGGATCTAATAGAGAAAGGGGGTCAAAAACAAATTTACCAGCACTTGCAAAAGCAAAAATAGGCAAAGCTTAAATGTATATATGTATTAACATATTCACTCAATGTTTATTATTCGCCATGCATATACATGTAGCATTGTCAGTTACACACAGAAATAAGCAAGACTTGTGCCAAAAGAATGTAGTATCTTAAAGTGGCCTCAAAGCACTTATTTGTCCAGTAATTCACCCTTACCTCTGGTTCAGGAACCCAAAAGAAAAGTTGATTCCTTAACTACTATGTATTAGATACCTAAGATAATATTTTTTCTTATGAAATGGCATGTACTAAATGCTCAGTAAATGTTAGATTCCCTCTTACCAATATTTGTTTTAAATGCTTTCTGTTTAACTTAATATTGCTGAATAATATCCAGAATGCTTGGAATGTTTATACGACTGCCACATTCTTAGACACTGAAAACAAAAGACCTGAGTCCAAGGATATTCACTATGGATATACCCTTTTTCTTCCATAGAATTATACTCAGTTTAGTGCAGAGTACTTGACCAGAGTTGTATAATTATGATTTGAATTCAATGGATTGAGAAATGATGCTTCCTGCTCATTCTGTCCATGAAGAAGAGTGCATCAACCAAAACATAATATAAAGTGGAATCAGTGAAGGTGGGGGCAGGACTGATGGAATAGCAGAATCAGTACCTCCATATATCCAGTGCTCCATCAAAACCACAAAAATACTGGCAAAATAATAAAATCAACTTTTTTTTAAAACTTTGGAAACTAATCAAAAGCTTGCAAAAATCTAAAGAGTTTATTCAAGAAAAACTACTAAACCTTGGTAAGTAGACGTTTTAACTTGAATTAGTCCTATCTTCCTTTCTCCTCAGATCCATACCAATGCCTTGAAAACCACTAAATTGGGAGGCACTAGAGGGAAAGACAAAAATAATAAGTTTAGGGACGCCTGGGTGGCTCAGTTGGTTAAGTGTCCAACTTTGGCTTAGACAATGATCTCACAGTTCATGGGCTCAAGCCCTTTGTCAAGTTCCATGCTAACAGCTCAGAGCCTGGAGCCTACTTTAATTCTGTGTCTCCCTCTCTCTCTTCCCCTCACCTACCTGCACTCTGTCTCTCTCTCTCTCTTTCAAAAATAAATATTAAAACATATTTTATAAATTAAAAAAACAGGCATAAACTTTAATGGCCATATACTGAAGGGAATACAGAGTCTACAGAATTTGTCCAAAAAGTCACAAACAAACAACAAAATGCAACAACAAACTCTAGGGGCAGAGTGTTAGAAATCTAATTCCAGACTTGCCACATTGTATTATCTAAAATGTCTAATATTTAGGGGAAACTACAGGTACACACAGCATGCAAAGAAACAGGGAAGTGTGGCCCATATACAGAGATACAATAAGCAATGAATAGAAATTGTCCCTAAGGTGGTCTTATACGTGGATTTAGCAGAAAAAGATTTTTAAAACAGCTAAGGAGTTAAAGGAAAGTTGTCTGACTACTATATCTCATTAAATAAATAGTATCAGTAAAGAGGTAGAATTCTATAAACTGAAAAACCAAATAGAAACACCAGGGTAAAAAAGTGCAACAGCTGAAGAAATAAATAATCACCAGAGTGGCTCAACACCAGATATGAGCTGGTAGAACAAAGAATCAGTGATCTTGAAGGCAGGTAAATAGAGCTTATTCAGTGTGAGGAACAGAAAGAAAAAAATGAATAAAAATAAACAGAGCCTTAGAGATGTGTAAGATACCATCAATATGATAATACATGCATAATGGGAGCCCCAAAAAGAGAGGAAAGAATGAACCAAGTAGAGGTGGCCATAACCTTGAAAGTGAACAAAAGAATAAAACAACTAACCCAGACTTTTAAGCTTAAAAAGTCATAAAGATATTTCCTTCTTGTTATTTGGCTTGTTCATTTTAATTTACACAGCAGAGATGATGTAAGACAGGTGTCAGACCTGAAGTTTGCACATTTGATACAATATTGATTTGAGTGATGAAATTTTCACTTTGTGCTGTGGAGAATTTATGTATCTGGAAAAATGAACTGGGAATCTTTCAAACAGGACTATAAAACAAACCACAGCAAATCAACATCCTGACAAAGCAGGGGCCGCAATGGCCCTTCCCCGTCCACCTGCACCACCATTCATTTCACATCTCCTTCCCAGCTGCACTGCTCTTTCAACATAAGACTTCCTCTTAGCAATAATTGATCAGCACGAGGTTTTGGGATTGCTCTCCATTCAGCCTCTGAATACGTAAGAAAAAATTCCAACAGAATATTCCTTTGTCTAAATGAAGGGTGAGAAAAGATTGAAATGTTCATCTTTCAGACTGCTGACCTTGCTGATCAGCAGTACCACCGGACACTTGGACACACACCTGCGGGGTAGCAGCTATCAAGGTCAACAGCTTCCCAGAGACCTCTCCACGAGTCCCCTTCATGGTCTCACTTCAGCAGCCACACGTCTCGGCTTCCCTGCAGGCTCTCACTACTTCACCGACACCAGTGTCTCGGGAGGGGAAGGTGTCCCAAAACCTTCCCTTAAACCACCCTTTCCCCAGTTGCTCCCACATTTGTGTCAGGTCTAATTCCAACACTAAATCCCTCTTCCCACCTTTCTCTTAGCAGCTCTGCCTTCCTGAAAGAAGCCGAATATCCTCTCTCCTCACACTGTGCCAGCTGCAAGCCCTCCTCTCCCTGAAACAAACAAATGCCTTGGGAGCAAAGCTTATATTTTCATGAAACAAAAGAGAAAAGTAAATTAATAATTTTCAAATTATTGCCACTCAAAAAAGTTCTAATATGTACCCAGCAATATGTTTTCAACTGGAAACATGCCCTAACTTACTAAATAGCTTTAAGATTTAAGAAGGGGACAATGAAAGATAGAGTTAGAAAGAGTAAATGCTATCAGACAGCTCATAAAGTTTATAGATCTAGAAAACATGAGGTCACGGAGGTCACTACCAAAGAGTAAGTTCATGAGAAATGCAATGTTTAGAGAAAATGTCACTGTTTTAATATGGAAGGTCCCAAGGAGCATGCATGGCTGAACATGACTAAAATAAAGCTGAGGAAAAAACAGTCACTTATAAATGGAATGGAGTATCACTAAGCTATTAGCCTCTTGCAAGTAAGAGCTCACTGAAGAGTGATGATCTTTCTTCTGCACATCTCCACGTTGTCAGCATCTCAGATGATGGCATGGCATTACTAGAAAAGATGCAGGGCCAGACTCAGCCTCAGATACTCTCGGTGCCTGCCTAGGACAACTGGTGTCAACTTCTCTGACCTTCACAAAGACTCTCTCTGGGAGCTAACGTGTTTGCATTCTTCTAGAGTGGCAATCAGGGAGCCCCTGAAATGCACCTAATGGCATCTGTGTTGTTAATGTCATATTTGGAACCGAGAGCTTTCAGGGGACCCAGACAGCCAGGTGCATAGGATGGTTACTCAACCAAGAGATACTAAATGGTTCTGAATTCTTCAACCAGTGATTCCCTCCAGGTATAAAAGAGATCACTTCTAGATAGCTGAGAATTAGACATAACGGATCTTTGGTTCTTCTTGTGCCCTTCCCTGAGACCTCTTTTCAACACCACCATAACCCTGACTAGCCTCTATTCCCCAGCCCTCAATTTGGTGTTGGACTCAGGAAAGGGTCTAATGGCTCCTTTTCCAGTCCCCAAGTCCTCCATGCAACCCTCTTCACCTCAGTTTCTGCTGTCAACGGTGATCACTTGCTATTCTAGTCAACCTGCCAGTATCAACAGTGTTTCAGGCAAGGTCATTCCCTCCCCACCACCCCAGAGCTGGGCCCTCCACCACTACAAGCAGTGGTTGTGCATTTTCCTGAAGCCCTTGCATTGTCTCAAAAAGGGGGACACTATCTGAAGGGACTCTTGGTCCAAAAGCAAAATCTGTATCATTTCCATCAGCCTTAAAAGGGACATTTTTAAAAGTTAGGTCTGGAGCACCTGGGTGGCTCAGTCAGTTAAACATTTGACTTCAGCTCAGGTCATGATCTCATGGTTCATGAGTTTGAGCTCTGCGGTGGGCTCTGTGCTGACAGCTCAGAGCCTGGGGCCTACCTCAGATTCTGGGTCTCCTCCTCTCTCTGACCCTCCCCTGCTCATGCTCTGTCTCTCTCTCTCTCTTTCAAAAATAAATAAACATTAAAACATTTTAAAAAAAGGATTATTGCCCTACAGACCCGCTGCCTATGATTAAGGTCAGCACCAAAAAGGGTTGTCCTACTCACACTGCACAGCTCTCTCAAGAGTAGGGGACCATGAGACTGGTTGACTTGAGAAGTCCTAGCAATGCAGGGGTAATTACTGATAACACCCGCTTCTACTCTCCTCCTCCCCCAGTTCACACAGTTGTCTATGTGGCCACTCTTCTGAAGAGCCAGCAATCCTGAGAGTCCTCAGGGATTGTCTCTCTCCCTTACCCTTCTACTCCTATCCCAACTATCTGGAGAAGGCCTCATCTTGCCATTGCCATTTGTCTCCATTAAAATCTCTACTCTCCCCCAGTACCCTTAAGAATGCCAGTCCTCAGAGGGGGGCAAGATGGCGGAGAGGTCAGGAGCTCCGTACTTGCACTCGTGCCCATACATCACACAGAAAAGATCTGAAGCCATTGGAAACCTCACAAAATCTGAGAGATTGGGAGAAAAAGGACGCAGAATCCACTGAGAGAGCCTTCTAACGTGAGTGTGAATGGGGGAAGATAAAATCGGGCCGGGATCAGAGACTCCAGGGTGGGAGGTGATCCCCCTCTACCCTCTACGGGGAGTGAGAGGGGAAAAGAAGAGAGTCCGAAACAGAAAAACCTCCGCTGGGGGGGGAAAATCCTCCATTCGGTGCATAGAAAGACCGTACTTGCCAAATACCTGCACGCCAGGTCCCCTCGCACCAACTGGTCCCGGGGGGCTGAGACACAAACTGCTTCTTTGTGCTGGTTCCTGGAGGCAGGACTTCAGAGTGGTGGCGCGCCTGCCGCCATTGTAGCTCCCGGGTGGCTGGGGCCCCAGAAAGAGCTGCGCACGGACACTGGGCATCAGCGCTCCTGGTTGGCTGGGACTCGAGAGGGAAGGCAAAGAGCTAAAAACTGGGAAATGTGCTTGTGAGTTCGTGTTTCGGGTGACGAGCCATAGAGGGACCTGGTTTTCCTCACTCCAGCGGGCTCGGGCTACGCGGACCCGGCAGGCAAGCCCCCGTGCATGCGCGCCAGACCGACACAGAGAAGGAAGCAGCAATTCTGACTCCACCCCCAGAGCTCGGCAGGGGTCCTGGAATTGCCCGAGGGGGTTGCGGGGGAAGCTGTGTCTAAGGCAATTTCAGCGGGGCGCGCGGACTGGGATTTGGAGATTGGAACTGGCTTGAGTTGAAGAGCGCAACCAACTTTGGCTGCGCCCCCAGTGCAGGGAGCCCAAAAAAGCGAAGGTGCAGCACTTGGTTCAAGAAGGAACTGGAGCACCTTCACTCTCCTCCCCACAACCGCCAAGGCAGAGCTCCCGCCTGAGGCATCGGATCACGCCACGCCCATCCCTGCCTGACAGCTGCCCTCCTCCCTTTTTTTTTATCCTTCTTTTCTTCTTCTTTCTCTTTTCTCTCTTTTTTCCCCAGAACACTGACCTGATTAACTCTGGTCGCGGGCTTGGTTAAACAATCACAACGAGTCCATTCTGTAGATGTAAATTCTACACCTACCGACATCTTCATCTCTTTCTATCAGGAGTAATTAGACTATATAGTTTCTCTGGATAATACCAGCATCCTTCTCTCACCTATCCAACCATATTCTACTCTTCACCTCTTTGAAAAAAGCTTCTTATCCCTTCTGCCTGTTCATTCTATTTCAAATTTTGCCTCATCCCCGCCCTGTCTTCTCTCTCTTTCTCTATGCTCTTCAACCAGCACTGCATACACACGGCTATTTAACTGTAGCTGGGAAATCCAGTTATATGCTTTAAACTGTTCTTTGTCCATCGGTTTTCTTCTTTTTTCTTTTCCTTTTATCCTTTTTGACCCTTTTATGTATTTTATACTCCCTATTATTCGCCCTCCCTCCTCCGTCTTTTCTCTTTATTTTTCGTTTTCCACTCGCTTTGCATGTGAGTTGAATTAGACTGTGAGTTTGTGTGCTCCTGCTCCCTGTGCGTTTGTGTCTGTTTTCTTTTCGAGGGCTACCTCAAGAAACAAGCCAGAGTACACAAGGTGGAGAGTCCCAAATATCACTACGAATAGGAAAATAAAATAACCAAGGTCCCAACAAGAGAGACCAAGAGATACCATTCAAAAAACACTCTCTGAAAGGATAGGCCCTGGGCAAAGAGTCTTCTTGGATACAGCAGCGCTCATAGATACAGAGAGCATTAACAGGTCTTTAAAACCAACAAGAACCAGAAAGCTAACTAAAATGACGAAATGAAAGAGCTCTCCTCCAAAGAAACTCCAAGAAGAAATGACAGCTAATGAACTGCTCAAAACAGATATCAGCAGCATAAGTGAACAAGATTTTAGAATAATAATGGTAAAATTAATAGCTGGGCTTCACAAAAACATAGGGGACATCAAAGAAACTATGGCTACAGACAGAATGGAAAATAAAAATAGGCATGAAGAATTTAAAAATGCGATAAATGAGGTACATAATAAATTAGAGGCCTCCAATGTAAGGATTGAAGAGGCAGAAAGGAGAATAAGTGATTTAGAAGACACCATTATAGGAAAACAAGAAGCTGACAAAAAAAGAGACAAACTGATCCAGGAACAGGAAAGAAGAATTCGAGAGCTCAGCGATACAGTCAAATGCAACCATATCCGTATCATAGGAATCCCAGAAGAGGAAGAGAGAGGGAAAGGTGCTGAAGGAGTCCTGGAACAAATTATAGCAGAGAACTTCCCCGACCTGGGGAAAGAAATAAATGTTGAAATACAAGAGGCTCAGAGGACTCCCCTCAGATGTAACTTGAATCGATCTTCTGCACGGCATATCATAGTAAAAATGGCAAAATACAAGGACAAAGAGAGAATTTTGAAAGCAGCTAGGGAGAAAAGGGCCCTAACACACAAAGGGAAACCTATCAGAGTGGTGACAGACCTATCTACTGAAACTTGGAAGGCCAGAAAGGAATGGCAGGAGATCTTCAATGTGATGAACAGTAAAAATATGCAGCCAAGAATCCTCTATCCAGCAAGCCTGTCATTCAAAATAGAAGGAGAGATAAAAACCTTTCCAAATAAACAGAAATTGAAAGAATTTGTCACCACGAAGCCAGCCCTACAAGAAATCCTGAGGGGGATGCTCTGAAGGAAAGGTTGCAAGGAACAAAGATTCCAGAGACACCACCACAAACATGAACCCTACAAAAGATACAAAGACTCTAAACCCACATATTTCAATAACACTGAATGTAAATGGGCTGAATGCTCCAATCAAAAGACATAGGGTAGCAGAATGGATAAAAAAACAAAATCCATCTATATGCTGTCTACAAGAAACTCATTTTAGACTGGAAGATACCTTCAGATTAAAAGTAAGGGGATGGAGAAATATATATCATGCAACAGAAAATCAAAAGAAAGCCAGAGTAGCTATACTTATATCAGACAAACTGGACTTTAAAGTAAAGACAATAACAAGAGATGAAGAAGGGCAGTACATAATAATTACAGGGTCCATCCATCTGGAAGAACTAACAATCATAAATGTCTACGCACTGAATATGGGAGCACCTAAATATCTCAAAGAATTAATCACAAACAGAAACAAGCTTATAGATAAGAATGTGCTAATAGCAGGGGACTTTAATACTCCGTTTACAGCAATGGATAGGTCAACTAGACAGAAAATCACTAAAGAAATAATGGACTTGAAAGACACATTGGACCCGATGGATATGAAGGATATATTTAGAACTTTACATCCTGAGGCAAGGGAGTTTACTTTCTTCTCAAGTGCGCATGGCACATTCTCCAAGATAGATCACAGACTGGGACATAAAGCAGCCCTCAATAAATATAAAAGAATAAAGATCATACCATGCACACTGTCAGATCATAATGCTTTAAACTTGAAATCAATTACAGGAAGAAGTCTGGAAAACGTCCAAAAACACGGAGGTTAAAGAACACCCTACTAAAGAATGAATGGGCCAATCAGGCAATTAGAGATGAAATTTAAAAATATACGGAAACAAAGGAAAATGAAAACACAACAATTCAAAGTCTATGGGATGCGGCAAAGGCAGTACTAAGAGGAAACTATATTGCTCTCCAGGCCTATTTCAAGAGATTAGAAAAAGCACTGGTCCAAAACCTAACAGCTCACCTAAAGGAACAAGAGGCAGAGCAACAAGAACGCCCTAAACCCAGTAGAAAAAGAGAAATAGTAAAAATTAGAGCAGAAATAAACAACATAGAGACCAAAGAAACAATTGAACAGATCCATGAAACCAAGAGTTGGTTTTTGAAAAAATAAACAAAATTGACAAGCCTCTAGCCAGACTTATCAAAAAGAAAAGAGAGAGCACGCAAATAGACAAAATTATGAATGAAAATGGACTTATTACAACCAACCCCTCAGAAATACAAGCAATTATCAGGGAATACTATGAAAAATTATACGCCAACAAATTGGACAACTTAGAAGAAATGGACAAATTCCTAAACACACACTCACTACCAAAATTCACACGGGAAGAAATAGAAAACCTGAACAGACCCATAACAAGTGAAGAAATCCAATCAGTGATCAAAAATCTCCCAACAAATAAGAGCCCTGGACCTGATGGCTTCCCTGGGGAATTCTACCAGACATTTAAAACAGAATTAATCCCAATTCTTCTCAAGCTATTCCAAAAAACAGAAATCGAAGGAAAACTCCCGGACTCATTTTATGAAGCCAGCATCACTCTGATTCCCAAGCCAGACAGAGATCCAGCAAAAAAAAGAGAACTACAGGCCAATATCCTTGATGAATACGGATGCAAAAATCCTCAACAAGATCCTTGCAAATCAAATCCAGCAGCACATAAAAAGAATTATCCACCAAGATCAAGTGGGATTCATTCGTGGGTTACAGGGCTGGTTCAACATTCGCAAATCAATCAATGTGATACATCACATCAATAAAAGAAAAGATAAAAACCATATGATCCTGTCAATAGATACAGAAAAAGCATTTGACAAAATACAGCATCTCTTCTTAATAAAGACTCTAGAGAAAGTCGGGATAGAAGGAACCTACTTAAACATCATCAAAGCCATCTATGAGAAGCCTTCAGCTAACATCATCCTCAACGGGGAAAAACTCAGAGCTTTCCCCCTGAGATCAGGAACACGACAGGGATGTCCACTCTCACCACTGTTGTTTAACATAGTGCTGGAAGTCTTAGCATCAGCCATCAGACAACAAAAGGAAATCAAAGGCTTCAGAATTGGCAGAGAGGAAGTCAAACTTTCACTCTTCGCAGATGACATGATACTCTACATAGAAAACCCGACAGACTCCACCAGAAGCCTACTAGAACTGATCTAAGAATTCAGCCAAGTTGCAGGGTACAAAATCAACATACAGAAATCGGTTGCATTTTTATACACCAACAATGAAGCAACAGAAAGAGAAATCAAGAAACTGATTCCATTCACAGTTGCACAAAAAACCATAAAATACCTCGGAATAAACCTAACCAAGGATACAAGAGATCTGTAGATGAAAACTATTGAAAACTTATGAAGGAAATTGAAGAAGACACAAAGAAATGAAAAAACATTCCATGCTCATGGATAGGAAGAATAAATATAGTTAAGATGTCATACTACCCAAAGCACTCTACACATTCAATGCAATTTCAATCAAAATTTCACTAGCATACTTCTGAAAACTACAACAAACTATCCAAAAATTTGTATGGAACCACAAAAGACTCCGAATAGCCAAAGTAATACTGAAAAATAAAACCATAACGGGAGGTATCACCATCCCAGACTTTAGCCTCTACTACAAAGCTGTCATCCTCAAGACAGTATGGTATTGGCACAAAAACAGATGCATAGACCAATGGAACAGAATTGAGAACTCAGAAGTGGACCCAAAAGTATACAGCCACCTAATCTTTGACAAAGCAGGAAAGAATATCCAGTGGAAAAAAAGACAGCCTTTTTAACAGATGGTGTTGGGATAATTGGACAGCAACATGTAGAAGAATGAAACTAGATCATTTTCTCACACCATGAACAAAAATAAACTGAAAATGGATAAAGGACCTGAACGGGAGGCAGGAAACTATCAACACCCTAGAGGAGAAATCAGGAAACAACCTCCTTGACCTCCACCGCAGCAACTTCTTACTTGATACATCCCCAAAAGCAAGAGAATCAAGAACAAAAATAAATGATTGGGACCTCATCAAGATTAAAAGCTTCTGCACAGCCAAGGAAACAACCCACAAAACTAATAGGCAACCAACGGAATGGGAGAAGATTGTTGCAAATGACATATCAGATAAAAGGTTAATATCCAGAATCTATAAGGAACTCACCAAACTCCACGCCCGAAAAACAAACAACCCAGTGAAGAAATAGGCAGAAGATATGAACAGACACTTCTCCAAAGAGGACATCCAGATAGCCAACAGACATATGAAACGATGCTCAGCATCCCTCCTCATCAGGGAAATACAAATCAAAACCACACTGAGATACCACCTCACGCCAGTCAGAGTGGCTAAAATGAGCAAATCAGAGAACTCTAGATGCTGGCGAGGATGTGGAGAAACGGGCACCCTCCTACACTGTTGGTGGGAATGTAAACTGGTAGAGCCCCTCCGTAAAACAGTGTGGAGGTTCCTCAGGAAACTAATAGTAGAACTCCCCTATGACCCAGCAATAGCACTGCTAGGAATTTACCCAAGGGATACAGAAATGCTGATGCATAGGAGCACATGTACCCCAATGTTCCTAGCAGCACTCTCCACAATAGCTAAAACCTGGAAAGAGCCTAAGTGTCCATCAACAGATGAATGGATCAAGATGTGGTTTATCTATACCATGGAATACTACATGGCAATGAGAAACAATGAAATCTGGCCATGTGTAGCAACATGGATGGACCTTGAGGGTGTTATGCTGAGCGAAATAAGTCAGGCAGAGAAGGACAAATATCATATGTGTGCACGTATAGGAGGATTAGGAGGAACTTAACAGAGGACCAAGGGGGAGAAGAAGGGCGGAAATGGTGGGAGAAAGGGAGAGAGGCAAACCATGAGAGACTCTTGAATGCTGACAAAAACTGAGGACTGATGGATGAGGGGTTAGGAGGGACGGGCATGGAGAAGGGCACTTGTGGGGATGAGCACTGGGTGTTATGTGGAAACTACTTTGACAATAAACTATTTTTAAAAAATGATTTAAAAAAAAAGATAAAAAAAAAAAAAAGAATGCCAGTCCTCAAGGTGCCAAGCAGTGCTGTGTCCCTGGGGTTCTCAATATGCCAAAGCCACACTGTATTCTTTGAAAAAGTAAAGAAAGTCTCTCTTCCTCTCCTTCTCTGCATGCTGTATCACTTGGGCCCCAGAGCAGTGACTGTCTGTGGTCTGAGCGTCTCAGTGTTTCCTGACAGTACAGTCTGTAGCTCTTCTCTGCTGGCCTCAAACTTGTCTCCTTGGGGTGAACTAGGGAATGCAACAGACCTGGATTGACTCTGTCCTTTCTCCCTTCTTGCCCCCCAACCAGGCTCTCACCCCCATCCCATGCCAATCACCAAGAACAGTTAGGCCCTACATTAGCACCTGCCTGACCAGCACATCAGACCTGAACACCTGCTGTTAGAGGTTGAAATGTGTCACCAAAAAATAGATGTTGCAGTCTTACCCTGTGGTGCCTGAAATATTACCTTAATTTGAAAAGGAGTTTTTGCAGATGTAAGCAAACTGAGATGAGGCCATTAAGGTAGGCCCTAGCCCAATGTGAGTGTCGTCCTTATAAGAAGAGGAAAATTCCATGTAAGGACAGTGACAGAGAACACCATGTGATGAGAACTGTCAAGGATGGCTCATGACCGCTGCCAGGAGCTAGGAAGAGGCAAGGAAGGATTCTACCCAGAGTAAGAAGTAGCATAGTGCCTGGCATCTTGATTTTGAACTTCTTGCCTCCAAAACAGTGAGGGAATAAACTTTTGCTGTTTTAAGCCATCAAATTTATGGTAATTTGTTATAGCAGCCAGTAGAAACTAAGACACCCACTCTGACTGAAGCTGGGACCCTCCCACATACCTGTTCTGAGATAATATAAATACACTCCAGCTCATTATGGCTTCATTCCTCTAGCCTTGTATTTGCTAACCACAGAAAGTTGAGGGACAAAGCAGCAAATCTTGCTTATTCTAAGGATAGGGGAGTGTGCCAGGAAGCAGACTTATTTTCTGTTATTTTTACAAACTCTGCCAACATTGATGCTCGGCTGCCTCATTACTCTAGGAGATAAAAAGGCCCCCATCCTTTGTTGCTTGATAAACTACAACCAGGGCATTAGAGTGAGCTTGGGTAGAGGCGTGGGGCAGAACAAAACATGAAAAGGGAATTGCCCATTCTGACACCTTCACAGTGATGTGCTCACATATCGCCTTGATATCAAATCCAGATCAGCCGGAGATCGCATCCTCCTCCTGACGTGTGCACAGAGAAACACACATTTTCCATTAAATGCCAAGGTCACCCACGGGGTGCTTTGGCAGAGCTGTGTGGAGAAGTTGTACAGCACCTGCCTACATATGTTTGGCCCAATGCCCTCTCCTTGCTTCCCCTCTGATCAGAAGCACATTTATCTGCAACTTTTTTTAACTCAGAAAAATAAAGAATCTCTCCTAGACTGTTCTGATTTTTTTAAAACCAATTCCAGACCATGTACAATATTTCTGCTGAATTTCAGTTATGATATCCTACTGGATTTATTCTGTTCAGATAGAGAATAAAAGGAAATACACCACTGATGGGTATGAATATCTATTGCTGCAAAGCTAAGCTCTTCTCTCATTCCTCCTCACACTCCTTTCTTTGTTACTTTTCTTTCTCTCCTCTCTTAGGATTAGCCTTTCCCCTGATCTTATCAGTTTCCCTCCGTGATTCACCTAATCTTTCCCTTCTCCTCCCCCAGGCAAGGCAAGTCATGAAAGAGGAAAATTTGTTCTTCAGAACACTATGTTCTCTTTTATGCATCTTTCCCCAACTCACCTCACCACTACTGGGTATCCAGTGGTCACTTTCAGTGCCTTGCTTTTCCTATTTGTATAAAAAGACTTATTCTTTTCATTTGTAAACTGAAGAAAATAATGCCCACTTCAAGGGGGTTCTTGCAAAGATCAAAATGTATGAGTGTCTAGGAGGTGCCTGGATGGCTCAGTCAGTTAAGCATCCGACTCTTGATTTCAACTCAGGTCATGATCTCACGGTTTTTGTGTTCCAGTCTCAAGCTGGGCTGTGTTCGGGATTCTCTCTCTCTCTCTCTCAAAATAAATAAATAAACTTTAAAAAAGTATAAGCGTCTAAAACTGTGGATCCTCCGTAACTGTTACTTGCCTCCTGCATTCCAGCCCTCCTCATGCCCTGCTTCCTCACCTCTCAATACCAGGTCCCGATACTAGCCAATGATCCATAGTGTTATTTTATTTTATTTTTTTAACATTTATTTATTTTGAGAGGAGAGTGAGAGAGAGCAAGAATGAGCACAAGTGGAAGAGAGGCAGAGAGAAAGAATCTCAAGCGGGCTCCACACTGTCAGTGCAAAGCCCAATATGGGGCTTGATTTCATCAACAGTGAGATCATGACCTGAGCCAAAATCAAGAGTGAGATGCTTAACTGATTGAGCCACCTAGGCTCCCCACATGGTGTGATTTTAAATCAAGGTAAAGCTTCTTTCAAGAACACTTGTTTTAGGGATTATTTATAATTGATAAACAAAAGTCTTCAATACTTGATCAAGGCATTTTAGCCTTGAGGGGATGGGAATCAGAAAAAGAGGGACCTCCCCTGTCCAGAGAAAATGCCTGTCCAGGTGACACAATGATTACACAACCTACCTTGCTCCCTCCATGTTGAGCTGCCTTCTTGTGAGAGAGACAGAGAGGCAAATACAGGCAGAGGGTTACAGTCCCATTATCCAAGTGTCCACTCTCTACTCCAACTTTGTTCCTGGCACCCCGTCTCTAGTATACGGAAGTCAGAGATGTCCCTCTCTGCTGACTTCACTAAAACATGTCCTAACTTAAATTCTAAGAAAAAAAAATGGTTGAGAACTTCTGTCCCCTCTCCTTGCCAAGTTTAAGCCTCCCTATCAGAGGAATGAAGGGATCCATACGTGTATTGGTTCAACAGTTACCAAAGACCCTTTGCTTCCAATAGATTGACTAGATACCCTAGATGTTACCTGCGGCTTTCTCAACCCTCGAGAAGCTATATACGTTTAACTTGAGCGCTCGGTTCCATGGTCCGTGTCAGACCAAACTCTTCATAGTTCTGAAAATTCCTTACGGTGTGTTTCCATGTGATCTCTTCCAGTTCTGCCGTCAGTCTTTAGCAAATTACCTGTTTTGCTCCACACTAATCCAGTCACAAACTCACTCTTCACTTCACCTTTCACAGAGAAATCTGTTCTTCCAAAATGATGTGTGAGTTTAGTGATTTCACTGGTCAAGGGGAGTGTCCCATCATGTACTATATAGCATCCCACTGTACCATGGCCCTTTACTCTATGTCCTTCACAACTCCTCAGCAGTCCACAAAGGTCTTTTTCTGCCTCATGCAGAATACTTTCACTCTCTTCTCTCAAGCTTGAAGCCAGCCAACATCAGGCCCCAAAGAGTGAGCATCCGCCTACGAGAAATCACCTGACAATTCCTAGTTGGTCAACTGTCCTCCTAAGACACATACATAGGACAGATCTACCATAGAGACTCTGTAAGGAAAGAGGAAAAGCCAGGAGCTTTAGTAGCTACAGGTAAGGCCATGGGTCTGTCATAGATGCTAGCCCAGAGGGAGGCAAGGATTAATGGAGATAATCCAGTTGATCAGGGAGGGAGAGAGGAAGACTGGGGAAGAGAAAGGAAGAAAGGAATGCCATTACTCACAGACTGTTCAAGTCCTGCTCAGAAACTCAAGCAAGATATTTGCCATCTTTTTGCCCTATTTTCCTATCTGAAAAATGTTATACTCAGGACTAATTCCTCATTCTTACTTAAAGATACAAACGATGAAACCAACTTTTCCAAAGCCAAAGTACTTTATGCAATATGTTCAGTATTTTGAAAGAGACATAAACTTTTTTACTACACTAGGGCACTAATTAGTAAGTCTCAACTGTAATAATGTGTCAAATAGCATCCCAGGGAGTAACATCAGGGTAAACTGGATTTAGCACTGTTGTCTTACTGTGGCTCAAATTGATTCAGCTAGTTAAGGTGACTGCCTATGAAAAGGAAAGATAGAAATGTCTACAGGTAGAAATGTCTGATTGTGAGCATATGAAGAACTGTGTTTATTAATAAGCTTCCAACATGCTTTCATGGTCTCTTAAGAAGAGAACATACACATTTGTCTGGGAGGGGAGGATGCATTTCCCAAAACCCATGTTCTCATATTAAGTCCTTGACTCCTCTCCACTGCCACTTCGCTTTGCTAGTAAATTCTCTCTACTGATCCCAATATAGTTAAGAGAAGCCAATGAATGTAGAGGTAATAACATAGTTACAGTCTGGTAATATTGACCTCACTTGACCTGACAGGCAAAGGTGAGGTGGGGAACCTACCTAACACATACCTCTATGATTCTGGCTTCTTCTAAGCATTTATAAACTGTTGCGGAATCAAATCCGTGAATGTTTCTGCTGTTTTGAATTAACAGCCTGTTTCAGATTAACACCAATCAGAGACAAAATAAAAAGCAAGTTAGAATCTGCAAAATAATAATAGAGGAGAACACACAATTTTGTGTTGATGTGGAGTCTAAAGAAAGCAGAAAGCATCAGTTCAGGATACTTCCAACTATCTGGCTTCCTTGGGGAGTGAAATCTTTAGGTTTCCGTTTATTCCTTTGTATTGAATGGTGAGATGATAGAGCATAGGTTAAACAAAGATCTTCCTCCACATGCCTTTAGACAAAATGTCGACCAAAGGACCCATTATGTAAACAGAACACAGTACATGTAATCTAATTGGATTTCCAAGCCATTGCTATGACCATAAGCCTTCTCTGTTCTTGCAGAAGGAGAAAGAGGGACAGAAAGAGACACAGAGAGGAAGTTTGAAAAGTTACTCTCAGGCTTCCTAAAGTCAGGCTTTTTACACGTGAATTTCCAATGTGGATTTTCTGTGAATACTTGATTAAAGAAACCTTTCACAGAGAAAGAAAATGAGGAAGAAAGAAAAACAATTCCAAATGTCAATTTTAAAGAAGGGATAATATTATTCTTCATTTTTAAAATATCCCTACAGCATATATGGTAGGGATATATGGTACACACATATGTCAGTAATACAGATAACCAAGAAATGACTTCAGGAACAAAAAGAAAACAAAAAGAAAGTTCCAGTGCTTGGAACTTTGTTTTAAAAGAAAGGGTGTCAAGTGGGAGAGGCTTCTCCATCAACAATAATGTCAACAGTGTCTGAGAAGACTGACAGTAAAGTTCAGACCAACTCAGCTTCAGAAGCTTCCTAAATCTGCCCCATCAGGCTCGGGAAACACACCCCCAAGTCCTACCCACTGCAACCATCATTGCAAGCAATGGAGTTAGATAGTGCTGAGAAAAATGGTAAAAGGGAACATACAGCTTGCCAAGGCTCTGGGTAGGAGTTGCCAAGAATAAACATAGCCAAATTACCAGAAAATTTGATCCTGCCAGAGGTGTGGGTGATTTGATGGCAGAATGCACAACCTCCACACTTTTAAGGGCTCAGTTATCAAAGTCATAGCAACTCATGGCCCATCAGTAACGGCTTGTCCTCATGTCAATCACAAGGGCAGATCCTGCTTTTTCAAGCTGATAGCACTTAGTCCTAATGATGGGGATTTTTTGAGACTCTCAAGAACAGGCACCAGCAAACTCCTTCTGTAAAGGTCAAAGAGTAAATATTTTAGGTTTTACAGGCCATATAACCTTTATCACAACTATTTAACTCTGCTGTTGAAGCCCAAAGGCAGCTACAAACTATATCTATCTATCTATCTATCTATGAATGATTGATGATGGCTGTGTTTCATAAGCCTTTATTTATAATAATAGACAATGGCCAGATATAACTCCCAGGCTGTAGTTTGCTGAGCCTTGCTGTAGGCAATCAGCCTGAATTCCCAGCTGCTCCCAGAATGGCTGATCCATAGTTTACAGTGGGCATGAATAGAGATGGACTTCTGTGCTAGCATCATGCTCTTGCACTCATTCATCTCAACCCTCAATGTAATTTTCCGGTAGATTCAAATTGAGTATAGATTCTCTAAAATTCTTCCATTGGAAGAGCTGAGATCTCTATACTCTCCTCTTTTTTGGAATTATCTCTGTGACTGCATGACCAACAAAATACAGCAGAAGGTATATTGTGCTGCTTTCCAGGCCTAGGCTCTAAAAGACTGGCAGTTTCTCATTCCTGCCTGTTTTATTGGAATATTTGCTTGTGGAATCCAGCTGCCATGTTCAAACAGTGTCACAGAGGGACCTGATGGATAGGAATTGAGACTCCTGGCCAACATTCTCAGCTGGGCTCCCAGACTAACCCCTAAAGCACTCTTCACAAAATCTTCTATATATTCTGTTGTCTGCTGTTCAGATGCAGACCAGTTGGATAATTTCAGGCCTTGGAGAATGACAAAGCCACCAGGTGAAGGAACCTGGGTCCCTAAGAAACTGAATGGAGCAGAGGTATCTCCCACAACCTGCATCCCACCACATTGCCCATCAATCTGCACTGGACTGTGACAAAACTTATTAAGCCACTGAGGTTTTTAAGGTTGTTACATACTCCCAAAGTTGGTATACCCTAAAGAAGAAGGAAACAAGGATGGTGGACCACTGTGGACTACTGTTATAACAAGACAGCAGGACTCAAAAAAAGGGAAGAATTGGCAGTATTTCCAAAGATAAATCAGAAGGGTTCCATGATTGGCACACATGTGAATCAGAGCCTTCTGGACTCTAGACCCTAAATGAGAAGTATGAGTTGTTTATTCAATGAAACCTACTCAACCACGGAACTTATTTATACAGGACTGACCAGATGCACTTGATAAATGGGGCTCTTTCCACAGCTGGTCTTAAGTTAGCAAAAGTGATGGGCAGTGGGCCCTGAACTATAACTAAGAGCTATTGACAACTTACTCTTCATACACACAACACCTGAAATTGCTGATTATTTCTTTTGTTAAAGAAATGTAAAGTGCCATATATATGGGCCAAATCCAGCCTTGTTGCCTATTTTTGTATGGTCCATGAGTTAAGAATGGTATTCACATTTGTAACTTGTTGCAAATATTCAAAAGAAGAAAAGTATTCTATGGCAAATGAAAATTATATGAAACTCATGTATCAGTGTTCCATGAATAATGGATTGTTGAAATACAGCTATGCTGTATTGTCTATAACTACTTTCTTAAAATGGCAGAGTCGAGTAGTTGTGACACAGACCACATGGCCCACAAAACCTAAAATATTTACAACCAAGACCTTTAAAGAAAAAGCTTGTAGGTCTTTGCTTAGACCATTGTGGTTCATTAACCCTTCATCCTGAATTAATTTGCTCTATTGGATGCTCTTCTAACAAGCTCTGAGGAAACAGTACATTATCCTGTCATTTTAATAAGGTGGTGAGAGGCATAATGAAGGAGAGTATCAAAAGCTCAGTAGTAACACTGAGTAGTAATACTCCCCAGGAAGTGAGTAACAGTGAGGGATCTCAGTGCCAAGGGAAGTCATGAGGCATGTGGAGAAGGATGTCTGGACCAATGAAGTAGTCAGTGAACAAAAGGGAAGAACAAAAGTGGAAAACAAAAATTAAAATGTTCTTGAGTTAGTCCCAACTCTCCCAACCTGTCAACATATCCAGTGGTTTTGATGTTTTGTTGAAGTAAAACAAACTGATAAAAAGAATCATTTATAAAATATCTTTTTTAAAAACAAATTTTTAAAGGGCAAGCTATCTCATAATAAAACACTTTCCAGTTTTATAAAAAACATTAAGTTTATTTATTTATTTTGAGAGAGAGATAGCATGCATACATGCACATGAGCAGGGGAGGAGCAGAGAAACAGAGACAGAGAATCCCAAGCAGGCTCTGTGCTATCAGCAGAGAGCCTGATGCAGGGTTCAATCCCACGAACTGCGAGATCATGACCTGAGCCAATATCAAGAGTTAGATGCTTAACTGACTGAGCCACCTAGGAGCCTGAACATTTTTTAGTCAATGCTAATAGAACTTCAGACAACAATGTCCCAGACCTGCTCTCTCAGTGATGGGGTTGCCGGTCCTGTTCATGTTTCTAGCTGAATTCCTTTCTTACCTGCTGCTTTATGGAGAGCCGGGTCTCATCCTGAATGTGGAGATAACAAAACCCACGGAAACTTCATAGGATTCCTTTTTCAGGCCAGCTCTGCAGCCACATCTCCTAAGAGCGCCTCAGTTTGGCTTTGGTAATCCCCAGGAGAGCCAGTAAGAGATTAGGAAAAACAGAAATCATTGCTCATGCTCTGATCACCAATCTGACATCAGCCCAGAGTTATAGCCTGAATAGTTGGCATAGCTATACTCAGGTAGACTAACTTCTAGGGGATTTGTTCTCAGTAATCTTTATTTTCAAGTGGTTGGGGAAACCTTCAAAGTAATCATGACAATTTATGAGCTTGTTCTAAAAAATAATAATATCGATTTGGCACCTGCATGAATTTCAACAGCAAACAGAGACAAGGAAAGAAACTTAAATAAAATATCTCCCACTCCTATCCCCCTTGACACGTTTCCTTGTTCTTTCATATACTTCCCCACTTACGTAACGTCTTACTGATTCTCTCATCTCTTTAAAATTCCCCTGACCCACAGTCCTTCTCTAAGGCACTCAATGACTAGCCCCCTCCTAAGGTGTCCTGAGAAGATTGCAAGAGCATGCATTTATTAAAAACACAAAAATTAATAATCTTTTAAAGACCATCATGCCTTTAAATAAAGAAGATGAGAAGCACACCCTGCATGCCATCAGCACTTAAGACCATATCAATGCTGGTTCTAATCATGATGAAGCAATGACCTGACATTCAAAAACAAAGATGTAAAACATGGTGGTGAACCAAAACTTAGATTGTTAGGACTAGAAAAGAAAGTGAGGCATAAAAAAGCTCCACCAAGTCATTTAACAGATGGAGCAAGTGAGAGACCAACCCCAGTTTATCTCCTCCATTCCCAGTCTAGTGCTATCTGATGTTCTCCACTCCTCTAGGTTTTCTTTCTGCCATCCCCAGCTTCCCCAGGTCTGTTGTCTTTGGAAGGATACAAACTAGCCAAGAATTTCACCTACTAATCATGATTAATGCCCTTACAAGCTTTGTTGTTTTATGTAAAACGATACTGAAGTTTCTCATGGAAGCCTATATGGGTGCTCCTTGAAGAATGGAATCAATAAGCTATCATACTCTTCTATGTAAGTGTGCCCTGCCTTAAAATCTAAGTAAACTGAATCCCTAAGGAAAGCCTATAATAATCTCTTTAACAAAACAAATAATAGATTCCCAGTCTATTCAACCTATTGGTGATTATTGATGTTTACAACTGGATTTTCTTGAGAATGTTTCCATAACTTCAAATTCAGCAAAGATGTGGCTCTACCCTGTAGGGAACCAAGACTACTTAGTCTATATGGAACTGAGACTATGGCACTATAAACTAAGACTATAACTTACGGCAAATATGTAAGGTTAGATCAATAAGCCAGTTTAGCACTGCGCAGAAACCCATTCCAACTTCATTCACAAAATATGGCTTGCATAAACTGTATCATACAAACAGGCATGTTTAGCCTAAAAAATGGGAGTGTTGACTAGGAAAGGTTTAGGTAGAGATGTGTCTGGATATTTTCAGTGTAGAATCACTGAACTTCTTATGCCAAATTTTACTATTATACATTCTGTATGATACACACCAAATTTTATTTCACATCACTGGCTGTCAGCAAACCAACTAAACTATAAAATAATTCAAAGCATCAAAGATAAATTAACCTGGCCCTAATCAGTCATGGGTATGGTTTACTCCAAGTGATTGTGGCAGTTAAAGTAGCATATTACAACCAATGTAGATCAACTGAAAAAGTGGGAACCACCCTTGATTAGTATCCAATGTTAAAGAACAATGCTATGTCTATTCTAAAAATGTCTATTAATAGAAGAGTCAGTGAGAAGAGCAGAAAAACTTAATGGCGGTTTGAAAAAGACACATTGCAAGTGACTATGGAAGAAAGCAACTTATCTAGCATGTGACTGTCCTCTGGGGCCTTGGTAAATATAAAGTTTCCTCTGTCTCTGTGATTTTCAATGCTGACTGCACAGCAATCACCTGAGGACTATTTTAAAATATACCTGGGGAGGCCCAAATCAATTAAATGAAATATCTAGGAATGAGCCTTGGCACCTTTATAATTTCATAAAAGCTCTTCAAAAGATTCAAACATACACCCAGCACTGAGAACCACTTAATCTCTTCCAGAGACCTTCCAATGCCCAAAACCCCCAACTGCAAGACAAGAAATATCAACATGGTTTACAGGGTAATTGGAGGCATCAGCCACAGCAGTTATGAAAACCACTTCTAGATTCTTCTTTGCTCTAACAACCAGGCTTTCCAGGGAAGACATTCTGAGTTGCATTTGCTCCCACTCCCAGTCCATACACAACCTTCTCCCCAGCTCCAGTCTCCTGAAAGATCTTCTTAGAAGATAATTACCCAAATGAGAAGAGAAAGTGTACAATACAGAATTGAGAGCCAACAAAGATCAACAATTTGACCGCACAGCTCTTACAAGCATATTTTTTTGCTGACACAGTGCCTAGGCTGAGGGGAGATTTAAAGTGTCCTTAGGTTGCTGGGTTTCCTCCAGGTGCTATTAAGGTTGATAGAATGTTTTTTTTTTAAAGTTTATTTATTTATTTTAAGGGAGAGAGACAGAAAGGGAGGGACAGAGAGATCAGGAGAGAGAGAATCCCAAGCAGTTTCTACACTGTTAGCACAGAGCCCAATGGGGGCTCTAACTCAAGAACTGAAAGACCATAACCTAAGCCAAAGCTAGACACTTAACCGACTGAGCCATCCAGGTGCCCTCTCCCTTTTGTTGATGTAATTTTTTTCTTAGAATAGTTCTATAAGTTCTCATAACTCTGGAAGCCCAACTTCTAATAAGTTTTCCTTTCTATCACTGAATTCATGAAAAAGCAGAGAATTCAAAGTTATATCCCTTAAATATACAATATTTTCAGTCTTTCATACATGTTGGTTGAAGATCTGCTAACCACCAACAGATGTGTTATAAAATAATTTTCTTTGGACAAAACTAAAGCTATTCATCCCTCCAAATCTCTCTAGCTGCTTCAAGGTGTCTTGAGTCCAAAGCATAGTTAATTTAGTGCTGGCTCCACTGTGGCTAATTAAAATACACTTTAGGTAGTTCAGCATATTTCCCATGCAATTTGCACCACTCCCCACCTGAGCTGGTCTAGTTCTTTCCTTTATCCCTTTTATTTCTGAGATTCACCCAAGGATTATGCTATTTGAGAAAGCATGGCGCAAAGAATAGTCACTGGCCAACTTCAGTTGGAATCCAATATTAATCTTCAATTTATTCTTCTGAGAAAGTCATGCTTAAGTATCCTTTCATTTGTCTTCCATAGAGAGCTAAGCTTTTGGCCACAGTTGTGTTAATGGTAGCTTCCCAAATGGAATTCCAGGCTGTTTCCAGATTCAGGCACTGTAGGGATGCATGTGGATGAGAAGGAGCTAAATTTGAATTGAATTAGAAGCTTCTGGACATTACTTTCACTAAATAATCTTGTAGAAAACCCATCTAATGAAAATCAGATCTCATTCTGAGGAGGGAAATTGCTTTTCTGAATAAAACTAAATTGGTCCCATAAGATCTATTACCCCAAGCACTAAAAGTCCTGTCTACACAATACTAAATGAAATGGTCAATGAATTTAGCCAAAATCTCTAATAAAAACCAAAATATTCTCTTAGAATTCAAATCCTATCAGGGAACATAGGGGATAGAGTGACTCATATTTATTAATGGTTTTCAGGCACACTTGTTCCTAATAAATACACTGTTAATCAACAAATATATTTGAATGCTTACTATGTGTTCAGTCAGAACTGTGCCAAGTCAGAAAGGAGATCTGGAAGATGTAGAAGACTGATGCAAAAGAAATGAGGGCTTTCCTTGACTTCTGCTTTCAATTATAGATTATGATACAACATAACACATATATGTTTTGAAATTTTGGAATTTTTCTCCTTTGCTACCAAAAAAAATTAAATAAATAAATGATCAGTTATCTCCATTTTGGTGACCAGAACCAGGCATAATGAATGGCACATAGTAGATCTTAATAAACATCTGTGACATGAATAAACAAGTAAATAAATGAATGTTTTCTGGGCAAACAGAGTACACTAAGCTGAGAGGTCATAGTAACAAAAACATTCTGTTAAGTGCTAATACATTTGGTATCAGACTGCTGAATCTTTATCAAAATCCATGTTGTTTTTTTCATCTCCATGAGCACACAGCTAATCCCCACTTTGCAGCCGTCCTTGCAGTGAGATTTGGCCAACAGAGGGTGCGTGTAAGTAGTAACAGCCATTTCCAAGTCTCTCCCATGAAATCTTCTGTGCTCCTCCTCTTCCAGTTAACTGGATGAGGTAGTCACACAAGGTTGAAGACCACATGTTTGTGACAGCAGAACCTCTGTCAGCCTACACCCCTGAATGACAGAAAAGACTTTCCCTAGCTCCATTTTTATAGGTAAGAAAACTAAGTCACAGAGAAGTTAATCCTAGATAATAAGGGGAAGCAAAGAATTTGAACTGAAACACATTTCTACCTCAATATTGTATTCTTCCTCAAAAACACTCAAAATGCCTGAAGGAGTTTCTGGATAGTTGACCTCTAACCTCTTCCAGTTGACCATTTCCACAACCTGGAATAAAAGTGCTGGTCTCTCCCAATATGCCCTTCACAGAGTGCCTCTCTTTATTTACTCCCTTACCTCTCAAATGCATATCATGATGGCACACCCACTTGGTGAGTCTCTCCCAATCTGCCATAACTTTCTGTCTTATGCTGGCTATTTTTGTAAACCCCTCAAACAATGCCTTTCTGCCTGTTAAATAATAGACTTTTGGCAGCAAGATAGAACAGAAATCAAACATTCAGTGTGTCTTCTTCATTTGGAACAAACAAAAACACATAGACAAATCTTGCAGAAGATTAGCAAAAAATAAAAACCTACTACAACAGATTTTGCCACAAAAAATGTTCACATTAAAATGTTCAGAAACAGGGAAGTAATAAATACAGAATTCATCTTAAGGTTATATACAGTAATGCACAAATATTTCTATATAACTCACACCTAAGTAACATGAAAGGTGACAAGCAGTCCACATAGCTGAGAGTCAATTCGTTTATTCAGTAAAATTCCCCAGGACAGAAAGGCCTCTAAGTTGGGGAGATGGAACTGAACTTCTGGGATACCCACAAAATTGCACAGAACTTTAAAATGGCCTCATACAAAGAGAATATTATCTATGATGTTTTGATCACACACAATCCACCTAGAAGAGAAAAAAATATCTTGTGCATGAAATTCTTACATGCAGAGTATAAAAACTTCACACACACACACACACACACACACACACACAGCTGTCTATGAGAGGTATCATGCATTTCACAAACAAATATAACTTAGAATCCCAGAGACCACGGCAGGCTCCAGAAAGCAAAGTGGGAAGACAGCAGACCACAGCTTCTAACTCCTGCTTTCTTTGCCTTGCTGGCCAGAATTGATATATGAAATTTCTGTGGTAACTTTATAAACATTGTCTTTCCCTAAAGGACATCAGAGCTGATGTCCTGTCATTGGGCACAAGCTTACCACGTACTCTTCCTTTGGCTTCCACGTTCTCCAAGACACTCGCTCCTCTAGAATCCCTCTACTAAAGGTACAGAAATACAGACAAATACCTGCTTCCATCTAACTCTTCTGGGTATATTCAATTTTCATAAATTAAATTTTTGAACAAAATGTCAACTGCTACAAATATTGCATTCATTATATAATTGTTTTATAAAAGCCTTTAGATAAAAAAAAAAGAAGGCCACAATTAAGTTATAGATGAAGTTATGACACAGGTGATCCAAAAGTCAATTTAATACTTGCACTAGAGGACATTCTCTTACTCAACTCTCAACTATATGCAGTAATGTGATCAGAATGATGACTCTTAATTATTAAATAATTTTTTGCCACTGTAGTGGATTTTTAAATTATATTTAGGGCCCTTGAGCCATTTCCAGAATTAGTTATAAAGAGATATTAAAAAGGCCCAAACAAGAGAAGGATGGATCTGATCAGTGCACCCTCGTTAGTATATACCAGTTTTCACCCATGTGTAGGAAAATTAGACACAATAAGGAAAATACAATTAAATTTATTTAATTTAAATGACTATATAATTTGAGATATGTTATTTCTATTTCTCTGATGTATAA
Source organism: Proteles cristata cristata (assembly GCA_017311185.1). Classification (NCBI taxonomy): domain Eukaryota; kingdom Metazoa; phylum Chordata; class Mammalia; order Carnivora; family Hyaenidae; genus Proteles; species Proteles cristata. Next base: position 180,902 of record JAESUZ010003519.1, on the reverse strand, counting down.
TGTCCTTTCTTTTATGAAATGATGTAACTATATGAGATAGTTCCTAGTACTTTGTCTATAGCTGACAAAGTAAAAAAGCTAACAATTCTACTCTATGCTCCAAAATATGTTCTTAAAGATTCTACTGGCACATTGAATCCAATGTCTGAGAGATACTAAACTAGTCCAATCTGCAACGTGCAGCTTACATATGGCAACAGAATATGAATCTGAGGCTTCCTTGATGACGTCTAACATGAATGATTTACTCAAGATACCAGAATTTTTAAGATTAGAAGTATTTCCTGAGCGTCTTCTGTGTACTCAGTACAGGTCTTAGAATTCCTGCAGAAGAGAGAAAGAACTGTCCCTTTCAATAAAGAATTTATAGTCTAGGGGTGCCTGGGTAGCTCAGTCAGTTAAGCATTCAACTTCGGCTCAGGTCATGATCTCATGGTTTGTAGGTTCAAGCCCCACGTCAGGCTCTGTGCTGACACCTCAGAGCCTGGAGCCTATTTCAGATTCTGTGTTTCCCTCTCTCTCTGCCCCTCCCCTATTTGTGCTTATGCGCACTCTCTCCCTCAAAAATAAATAAACATTAAAAAAAATTTTTTTAAAGAATTTATAGTCTAGTTGTAAAACAACAGTACCCATGTGAACTAGAAGGAAACCAAGCAAATACACACACACACACACACACACACACACACACACACACACACACACATATCTTGCCAAGGGCAGGTTTGTGTGACACAGACTAAGAGTAAATGATCTCTTGAGAAATAAAAGGAGAATATAGGGTGGGTCACACTGGTTGTTAAAAGAAGAATGGTATCTGTGTTGACTGAAAAGATATACAGAGGGCTTTATGAATAGATAGAAAAGCACTAAAAAGAAATCTTGGAGACAGGAATGGTACCTGAGATGCAGAGCAAAGCAAAGTGATGGGCTTGGCTATTATAGATGGGTCCTAAGAGACCAGACCATCAAGTGGTCCGTGACAGAGGCCTAAAATGAGATGCTACAGAATTTAGACATAATCTTATGACATACTAATGGCCATCAGACTCAATTCAAGTATTAGATGCAACTGAAAATATGCAGCAAGGAAATGTTAAGGAGAATCCCAAAATTCATCATCTCCAACCAGTCTCAAACCAAAAATAAACCTCCATCAAAAGTCCTTTCATCTGTAGATCAATTTAAAAAGTTTAAAATCATCAGGCCAAGTTATGAGCCTATCATAGTAATTCATGTGAGAGACTGAGGCAACTATAGTATAGATTATACCTTTTCAACAAAGGCTTTATCACTCCCAAGGGGACAATAACTGGTTCTTGGCACAGAAACCGGGTGTGAAAAATATCTTTAAATATTTAATAGTTTGGAATAATATTTATGATGATAATATTTGTAACAAAATATCATTTCTTAGTACTTGAGTTTTGACTTCTCCTATTAGGGAGAAATCAAAGTTATTTTAGTTTTAATTCAACTAATTCATTAATTGAGATTTAATTTAGTTTTCTCTTTAAACACATGAGCAATAAGAAAAGGTTTAAGAGACACTGGTCTAGATCTAGAATAGACTTGGTTTTGTTAATGATGTTTCTTTTATATATTTAGTAATGAAGATTGCCTTTAGTGTCTCTGGTTTCCAATTTTGGCATTCTTTTCCCTTTCTATTCTGCCCCTGATTCCAAGTTCTGATACACAATCTTTTGGTGCTGAGGAAAATATCTGCTGTATCAATCATCTCTACCTTAGAAAAATTTTAAGGCAAGATTTGTCTTTTGCAGATATATCTTCATTTTAAGTCTTTTATCAAACTTTGGACTAAAAGATGTTGCACTATCCCATGGGTTCACTCCTACCAGTTTCAAAGCTCTCTTTGTACCAGTGAGTGAGTAGGCATTCTTCCAGAAATGCCAGGTGGTCACTGCCCTTTCTACAATATTTAAATTGCATTGCCTGAATGTCAATACTCAGGCTCCAAAGAGCATTATGACCAACAGGGAGTGGTTATACTGGCAATGGTTAAAACTCATTAAGCTCTTACTAAGTTCCAGGCACTGTTCATATCACTGCCCATGACCAATTCCATTAATCCTCAACAACTCTATGAAGCAGGTACTAGTATTATCACTCTACTTGATAAATGAGAAATATGAAGCAAGAGAGATTTCATGCCAGGTCATACACCCAGCAAGTGCCAGAGCCAAGGTTTAAATCCTGCTATATTGACACCAGAGCTTGCTTCCTGAATCACTCCATGATACTACCATGGAAAATGTCTTAGAGCAAGGACTCTGGGTCTGGCAGATCTGCACTCAAATCCTGTCTCTATCATTTCCCACCTGGTGACGTTGAAGTAATTACCCAGCCTCCCTGAACCTTAGTTTCTGAAGTTTTGTTATCATATGGTATAGATAAGATTGTGCATGGCTGAACAAATCTGAACTGAAAAAATAATCAGGATCAATATTGCCAAGAAGTCAATTCTTCCTAACTCTCATCTATAGATCCAGTCAAAATCCCAACAAGTTATTTTTTGGATACCAACAGAAATTATAAAGTTTATATGAAAAGGCAGAAGACCTAGAACACCCAACGCAATGTTGAAGGAAAATAAGAAGGTTGGAAGACTCACACTACCCAACTTCAGAACTTTCTATACAGCTACAGTAATCAAGACACTCTGGTATTGGTGAAAGAACAGACACATAGATCAACAGAACAGAATAGAGAGCCCAGAAATAGACCCACATAAATATAGTCAGCTGATCCTTGACAAAAGAACAAAGGCAATATAATGGAGAAAAGATAGTCTTTTCAACAAATGGTGCTGGAACAACTAGATGTCCATAAGCAAAGAAAAAAGTGAATCTAGACACAGACCCTATACCCTTCACAAAATTAACTCAAAATAGATCAGAAACCTAACTGTAACAGAAAACTATAAAATACTAGAAGGTAACACAGAAGAACATCTAGATTACCTTGTGTATGATGACTTTTTAGAATCATGAAAGAAAAATTTGATAAGCTGAACTTCATTAAAAACTTCTGCTTTGCAGAAGACATGGTCAAGAGAATAAAAAGACATGCCACAGACTGGGAGAAAAATGTTTACAAAAAACAGATCTATATGATAAGGGACTGCTATCTAAAATATACAGGGAAATCTTAAAACTTACCAATAAGAAAATGATCTGATTTTTAAAATGGGTTGAAGACCTAAACAAACACCATGCCAAAGAAGATATGCTGCTAGCAAATAAGCATATGAAAAGGGGCTTGACATCAAATGATATTAGAGAACTGTATATTAAAACAACAACAACAACAACAACAATGTGGGGTGCCTGGGTAGCTCAGGCGGTTGAGTATCAGACTCTGGATCTCAGCTCAGGTCTTGATCTCAGGGTCATAAGTTCAAGCCTCAACCTGGGCTCCACGTTGGGCATGAGGCCTATTTAAAACAAAACAAACTGTTACTAATTACTTACTAGTAATAGCACAACTACATGGCTTCTTAGATTGGTCCCTTTATTCTCACACAGCATTCTTTTTTTTCTTTTGTAGTAAAATAAAAAAACAAAACATTTCTTGACATAAACTCCCCAGAATTTCAGTGCAGTACTGTTTGTTTCTTTGCATTAAATTCCAGATTTGTGTATTATACTTTTATTGTCTTTTATTAATATCTCATGAATTCAACTTTTAAAACTTAAAATTCACTTCCCATAATGTGCTTTAATTTTTAAATTATTTCAAGGATTTGGTACTGAATCTGGGTTATAGGGACATAAAATGGCTAGCACTTATAAATAGACTCTACCACTTGCTAGGCTCTCACTATATATCATGTCTGTTAGATACATCCTTCATATCTTTGTTGGACAAACAGGAAAACAGTTAAGATTTGTATGATTTTATACAGACAACTTTTTCCTCAATCCTTTAAACAAAAACTTCCTTACGTGTTTCATCAATTAAATAATTGAATGCCCATTAAAAAAAACTGCACAAGGATGTTTATAGCAGCTTTATTCATAATTTCCAAAATTTGGAAGCATCCAAGATGCCCATCAATAGGTGAATGGATAAATAAACTGTAGTACATTCAGAAAATGGAGTATCATTTAGCACCTAAAAAAATGAGCAATTAAGCCATGAAAAGACTTCGTGAAAACTTAAATGCATATTACTAAGAGGGGAAAAAAACTAAAAAAGGCTATTTACTATATGATTACCTTTTGGAAAAGGTAAAACTATAGGGCAGTAAAAGGATTAGTGGTGGCCAGGGATTAGGAAAGATGGAATGTGAGCAGGCAGAGCAGACAGGATTTTTAGGGTGGTGAAACCACATGCATGATACTATAATGATGACTATATGTCATTATACATTTGTCTAAACCCACAAAATGTACACCACCAATAGTGAACCCTAATGTAAACAATGGACTCTGGGTGATAATGATGAGTCAATGTAGGTCCTCAGTTGCAACAAATGTACCACTGTGGTACTACATGTTGATAGTGAGGGAGGTGGGAGGTATATAGGAAATTTCTGTACTTCTACTCAATTTTGCTGTGAATCCAAAAGTTTTCTGAAAAATAAAGTCTATTTTAAAATGGAAGAAAATCAGGATAGGCTTGGAGGTCAAAATGAGAAGGATGAAGGAGGAAGATTCTTCTCTGTTAATATTCTGAGCCCAAGAGTCCAGGGAAGCACTTAAGGAGTAGACAACAAAAAGATAAAAGCTGAAGGTAGGATGGTAGGAGCTACCCAGACACAGGTAGAGTAGAGCACTGACTCTGTGTCTGGGCTGACCAGACATGCTAGTGATTGAGACTACTGAGATCTTTCCTATCACAGAACAAGCCCTTCCCCAGGGGAGGGCTCCACCTCTACCCCTTGTCTACAACTTCCTGAATATATGAGAAGATATAAAAGGGTACTAGTTAAACTTGTTGATTTCCTATAACATATAAGAAATAATATACATCAGGGGCGCCTGGGTGGCTTAGTCGGTTAAGCGTCCGACTTTCGCTTAGGTCATGGTCTCGCGGTTCTTGGGTTCGAGCCCCGCGTTGGGCTCTGTGCTGACTGCCAGCTCAGAGCCTGGAACCTGTTTCAGTCTGTGACTCCCTCTCTCTCTGGCCCTCCCTGCTCACGCTATCTCTCTCTCTCTCTCTCTCCTAGAAATAAATAAAACATTAAAAAAAAAAAGAAAGAAATAATATACATCATTTCAACATAGACAAATGACTATAAACCACTGAGGGGCTACAAGGATGAATGTTCTAAAAGAGTCAGGAACCAGGAAGCTCTGCTTCCTGGAATCAAATCCAAGCTGAAAGATATTCTCACCTGGTAGCCTCAAGTACATCACATGATTCAGAGGTGCTGTCAAAAACCCAGATTTAAAAAAGAAGGAAAGAAAGAATTAAATGAGAGGAGGGTAGGGAAAAGAAACCAGAATTTCTCCCCAGGACCCCAGTAAAGGCATTTATTAGCCTCATCCACCCCACGGTACCTTAGAAACAAAAGGTCACCATCCAAATGCAAACAAACTTCTTTCCCTGCTGTGACTGCATTTCATAATTCTTGCACTTCCTAACATGGAGCAGCTCCATCTATGAGATCATTTGTTTTCCCAAGAACTCAGTTACAGAGCTTGCCAATCATTCAGATCACAGGCACTGGCCAGGAAAACTGTGTGAGGAAAGAAAAGCATTAAGCCCCTTACTGCTCCTCTCTTAGGTCAGCCAGAGCATTAGAATCCCATACGATTGTCTTTTCAAAAAAAAAAAAAATTCTTACAAAGATAACAAGTTCCAAATGTTGTCTTTTCTTAAAGGTATGTTTGTTTCAAATCATATGTTTTTAATCTATGAACAGCCCGAGTTATAATTATTCCAATTCTATATACTATCCAAAAGCCAAGAGATAACATGCAGAAGTGATGAATGTGTTATTGGTGATATATAGAGTCAATCTGGTGATTCAAGACATAAACAGAGCCACACGGAAACAGAAGAAATGGTGAACAACATATCCAATTTGCATTATGGCTCCTCCTAGAACAGACCAGTCTCAGGCCCTTTATTTGAGGAGCAAATGATCCCTGCTTTGCGAATAGACTCTGGTGTTAGTCATTTATACCTTAAGGTGAATTTGAATTATTCAACCCCCACACTCTATTTGTGCTTGAAATCTTGTCATGGGGGGCAGGTTTTATCTGGTTTTTAAGGGAATTTGAAACCTCAATGAATAGATGAAATACGTGTAGAAAAATAAGGGACTGGGAAATCACAATATGTTTAAGAAAAAAAGGATTCACCAAGAGTGTTTTTTTCCTTCTTGTTTTTCTTTCATAGTTTATTGTAAGTTGGTTTCCATATAACACCCAGTGCTCATCCCAACAAGTGCCCTCCTCAATGCCCATCACTCCCCTGCCCCTCTCCTCCCACCCCCATCAGCCCTCAGTTTATTCTCAGTATTCAAGAGTCTCTCATGGTTTGCCTCTCTCCCTCTTCCCAACTATTTTTTCCCCTCTCCTCCCTCATTGTTCCTCTGTTAACCCATGTTCCTCTGTTAAGTTTCTCCTCATCCACTTATAAGTGAAAACATATGGTATCTGTCTTTCTCTGCCTGACTTATTTCACTCAGCATAACACCCTTGAGTTCCATCCACGTTTCTACAAATGGCCAGATTTCATTCTTTCTCATTGCCATGTAGTATTCCATTTTACAGATAAACCACATCTTCTTGATCCATTCGTCAGTTGATGGACATTTAGACTCTTTCCATGATTTGGTTATTGTTAAAAATGCTACTCTGAACACTGGGGTACATGTGCTCCTATGTATCAGCACTCCTGTATCCCTTGGACCTAACCAAAGACATAAGAGATCTGTATGATGAAAACTATAGAAAACTTATGAAGGAAACTGAAGAAGACACAAAGAAATGGAAAAGCATTGCATGCTCATGGATCAGAAAAATAAATATTGTTAAAATGTCATTACTACCCAAAGCAATATACACATTCAACGCAATCACAATCAAAATGCACCAGCATTCTTCTCAAAGCTAGAACAAACTATCCAAAAATTTGTATGGAACCACAAAAGACCCCAAAGTAATAGCCAAAGTAATATTGAAGAAGAAAACCAAAGCAGGAGGCATCACCATCCCAGACTTTAGCCTCTACTACAAAGCTGTAATCATCAAGACAGTATGGTATTGGCACCAAAACAGACACATAGACCAATGGAATAGAATAGAGAACTCAGAATTGGACCCACAAATGTATGGCAAACTAATCTTTGACAAAGCGGGAAAGAGTATCCAATGGAAAAAAGACAGCCTCTCTAACAAATGGTGCTGGGAGAACTGGACAGCAACATGCAGAAGAATGAAACTAGATCACTTTTTCACAGCAAACACAAAAATAAACTCAAAATGGATAAAAGACCTGAATCTGAGACCAGAAACCATCAAAACCCTAGAGGAGAAAGCAGGAAACAACCTCCTTGACCTCAACCACAGCAATTTCTTACTTGACACATCCCCAAAGGGAAGGGAATCAAGAACAAAAATGAACTATTGGGACATCATCAAGACAAAAAGCTTCTGCATGGCAAAGGAAACAATCCATAAAACTAATAGGCAAATGACGGAATGGGAAAAGATAGTTGCAAATGATATATTAGATAAAGGGCTAGTATCCAAAATCTATAAGGAGCTCACCAAACTCCACACCCGAAGAACAAATAATCCAGTGAAGAAATGGGCAGAAGATATGAACAGACACTTCTCCAAAGAGGACATCCAGATGGCCAACAGACACATGAAACGATGCTCAGCGTCCCTCATCATCAGGAAAATGCAGATCAAAACCACACTGAGATACCACCTCACACTGGTCAGAGTGGCTAAAATGAGTAAATCACGACAATAAACTATTTGTAAAAAAAAAATGAGCAAATCGGAGAACTCTAGATGTTGGCGAGGATGTGGAGAAACAGGCACCCTCCTACACTGTTGGTGGATGTGTAAACTGGTACAGCCCCTCTGGAAAACAGTGTGGAGGTTCCTCAAAAAATTAATAGAACTCCCCTATGACCCAGCAATAGCACTGCTAGGAATTTACCCAAGAGTGTTTTTAACTGCATACTGCTTATAATGCTTACTAAAGGGCTCCTTAGACTTATAATCAGAGGATCTATCACAGAATTCATTTCTTTCATCAAATCTCATCAAGCATCAGGCTCCTATAAGGGGTTTTTGTTTGTTTGTTTGTTTGTTTTGCTCTTGGTAAGTACTGCCCATTTTTCAATGCATATTTTTTTGGAGAAACTAAAACAGTGATTGGGAAAACCTGGACTTATCTGACTTCAACAATGAGGTTTAAGTCATTTCACAAGTCACTAAATATCAAGTTATAGATACACATAAATTATTGGATTTAGTGAAATGCTATAAACAATTAGACTACCTCACCGAATATCTTATTCAGTACAAACCACTGAAAATAGATATTTTAGAAAGCTCAAAGAAGAAAGACCCAAAACATTGTCAAGATAGGACTCTGGCATCTCAGGGATCTTCTTCCCCAGTTCAGACACTTTCCCTCAAACTTGAACCCCTACCTCCAACTAAATCAGTCCATACTGCACCTGGGCAGCTCAGTCAGTTAAGCATCCAACTTCAGCTCAGTCATGATCTCACAGTTTGTGGGTTTGAACCCTGAGTCGGGCTCTATGCCGACAGCTAGCTCCGAGGCTGGAGCCTATCTCAGATTCTGTATTCCCTCTCTCTCTGACCCTCCCCGCTCACGCTGTCTCTCTCTCTCTCTCTCAGAAATAAATAAAACATTAAAATTTTTTTTTAATCAGGCCATACTGACCATGCTGGAATCACTTCAGATTCATTTCTGAAAAGGTGTTGCTTTTCTCCAAAAATAGGAAACAGATATTGTCAAATAGGGGGGAAATACCTTCTTCCTCAAGATGGATGAGCAATCTCACCTACAAATGAAAGTGAAAGATTTTATAATTTTCTCTTTTAATTTAACTGAAGTAGGCCTAAAATTCACCCTGGACAATGAAGGGTCCAGCACTCTCTTATTTACAAATGTACTTTTGATAGGATCCGGTGCCAAAACTCATCTCTCTTTTTCATTCTACACTGAAGACCAAAACCACAGTTGTGAAAAGGGAAATCAATAACTAACTGGAAAACCTTTTGAGGAATCAATTTTACTTCAAGAATGTTATAAATCTTAGTGTATTTCAGATTGAGCTTAAAATATATCATATCTCACAGAGTTTGATGAAGGAAATGAGATTGATAAATAAAAAACTCCTTGATATTATGCCCATGAGAAGAAGAATTCTGACTAATGTTGTTCATAAATATAATAACCACAGCCTAATGCTAAGCATCAAATTTCCAGGAAGGGTAGTCACAATGAATTAGTCTATTCTTTAGGAAAGAAAGAGAAATAATTTGTAAATACATGTTCCAGAGGAAAATCAAACCACTAATTAAAGATATCTTCCCATCCTGACACTAGATGACTAAAATAAACACTAAAATGTTCCAATAAACTGTATGCAATGATGAACCAATTTCTGAAATTATTACAAAAATTTTATTTTATTCCTACACAAATACTAATAATATTTATTGAACACCTTCCATATGAAGAATACAGTCCCAGAGAATGCCACATTTCAGAGGGAACATAAAATAAAGCCCTTCCTACTCTCAGCAATAAAATCATATGCACCCAAAAGCAAACTAAAAAGTTATCAAGGCGTTTGGTAAGGTATCAAACCCCTTGACGTATTGGAAAGAAATATTTTCTGAATTCAATACAATTTTTCTGCTATGCAATATACAAAAAAAAATACAATTTTAAGGCTAAGTTCCCTATGGGTAAATTGGGTTAAATGTTATTTAGTAGACATTCTGCACTCCTTAATAGATTTGAATAACTTGTAAAGTACTCCAATTATCTGCACATTAGCTTTAGTTTACATGGAATGAAATCATGTGTACGTGGAGAGCCTTCCTAACATGGCGAAAGAGCAGCTTTTTTAAGTAGGTAAATATTTCCTTTTAATAATTTCTGTACATTTTATTTTGCTAATAATATCTCCTTCTTACTAACAGCTTGGAAGCAAATATAAGCTTCCTTATAATCATTCTAATTTTCAAATTGCTAAAACTGTACAATAAACAGCAATTTGCATAAAAATCACATATAAGAGTAACTTCCTTTATAGGAGTAACACTAACAATGAATCTTTTCTTCTGTGCTTATTATGCACCAGCCACTATGCTAATGTGTACACTGAGCTCAGTGAGTTATCAAAACAACATTTTCAGGAAGGTATTCTACTGCCCCATCTTTAAACAAGAGGGAACTAGCAGAAACTGGGAATTTACACAGTGTTATACTGCCTGCCCTCCAGTTGAGAGATACAAACTGTTACTATCTTCATTTGTCACTTTAAGGCACAGTCTCAGCACATTTAAATAAGAAGTGAGTGCCCATGAGGCACCTGGGTGGCTCAGTTGGTTAACTGTCTGACTCTTGATTTTGGCTCAAGTCATGATATCATGGTTTGTGAGATCTAGCCCCACATCAGGCTCTGCACTGACACAGGGAGCCTGCTTGTGATTCTCTCTCTCTCTCTCTGCCCCTCTCCTACTCGTACATGTGTTCTCTCTTTCTCTCTCTCTCTGTCAAAAAAATTTTTAAAAAAAGGAGTGCCTGCAAAAAACATCACTGAAACACTTTTTACTAGTACATACAAATAGAACCTGATTTTAAATAATAACACTATTACATCCTGTTCTATAATTTTTACAGTATGACCAATCTAGAAGAACATATTCCTGGAAATAGCCCGACTGGAGATGACCTTCCTGACAGTAGCGTCATTGTTTGCCCAGTCTTCCAGCCTCCTAGTGTCCTTTTCTTCTATTCTCTGATGTCACTATGGTTCATACAGTCACAACCCCAGGCCTGGACCATCCCAGCAGGATTCTCCTGGTTTTCCGGTTCAAACTTCCCTTTACTTACCTATTTTCTGCCTATTCTCTTATAATTAGTGTTTCTCTCTCCAAATCTGACTAGCCAAATTTTCAAAGGTAAGCCGCACTGGTTTCCGCCCACTTCCTCCCCATGCCCTACAGTCCTGTTCCTGCCCCCGTCTTTGCTTTTTTCTTTGTGTCTCTTCTTCCTCTTCCCACCTTTATTCAAATTTTTCTTTAATGTTTTTTTTATTTATTTCTAGGAGAGAGAGAGAGAGACAGCGTGAGCAGGGGAGGGCCAGAGAGAGAGGGAGTCACAGACTGAAACAGGCTCCAGGCTCCGAGCTGGCAGTCAGCACAGAGCCCGACGTGGGGCTCGAACCCACGAACCGCGAGATCATGACCTAAGCGAAAGTCGGACGCTTAACCGACTAAGCCACCCAGGCGCCCCTCTTTCCACTTTTAAATATGAGTGTTTCCCAGACCCCATCCTGGCCTACCACTCTGCACGGTCCACACACTCCCTGGCCCAGTTCACCCACATATGCCAGTAACTAACTCACATTCGACTCAACAAGTCTCTGCCATCTGGATGTCTAATGGGTTCTCCACACTCACGATTCCCATCCGTCTGATACTGCTTCTTTTCCTATGTTCCCTATCTCAGGCAATGACACCTTCTAACGAATCCAAATCACTCATATGACTCCTGACCTCTGTGGATCTTTCCTCCCAAATAACTCATGAATCCGTCACCTCCTCTCTGTGCCTATGACCACTAGGCTGGTAGGTTGCCAGCAAAAAGCCTCACCAGGACCAGCACAACCTCCCAGTGATTTCTCTATCACCATCCTCCACATTGATGACGGATTATTTCCTAACATGTAGAGGCTGATCATGACAATCTTTTGCCTAAAAGCTTCTGATGGCCTGCTATCACCTGCCCTGTCTCAGTAACATTCCTATCACTTCTCATGGTACACATTACATTTTCACAGAACCAAATCCATGTAGGATCTCCTTGCTCTCCAGTGTTTCCAGTGCTTTGTTTATACTTTTCCTCCTACACGGAATGCCCTCCCCATTCTTTGCCCAGTGTGCCAGAGGAGACTGGCAGTAGAGTCAGGGGAAGCTTCCTCAATGAAAAAACAATGTCTTTCTAATAAAAGAAGCATGAAGTGGAGTACCACACACAAAGGCCTAGACACCCACTCCATGCCAACATAAGCTAAACTCTCCTTGCACAATTATGGTTTCAACAGACCCTGTGCATAAACCATCTTGCTCTGAAAACTATCCTTTATGTGTCCATTTTATTGCCATGTTTCTAAATTCCCTGGAGACAGACCATGTTTAAGGCCACTTCATATTCCTGCCATCCACCCAAGTACAGCACTTGATACATGGTAAATATCCAGTAATTGCCCAGGGCTGTAACCTGACAATACCCATTGACAGGAGTATTCTGAAACTCCTGAAACTTTCTGAAAAGTCTATCTGTCTTGTTTGTGAGAAGTCTGTCTCTGGGATGATGTCCCAGAGACATCATGTTTATGAGGGGGAAAATGTGCATTTGGATTCGTATAAAAGGTAAGGTTTAATGGTTAATACTTCATTCTCTGACCTAACTCTCTACATACATTAACTCATTTTATCCTTACAACAACCTTCTGCAGTAGTGTTATTGTTGCTACCTCACAGGTAAGGAAGTTGAGGCACAGAGGTAGGCTGTTCATTAAGACAAAAGTCAGTAACAAACATGTGAAAAGATGCTCAACATCACTCATCATCAGGGAAATACAAATGAAAACTACAATGAGATATCATCTCACGCTTATTAGATGGCTAAAACTAACAACACAGGAAACAATAGATGTTGGCAAGGAGGCGGACAAAAGGAAACACTCTTCCACTGCTGGTGGGAATGTAAACTGTTGCAGCCACTCTGAAACAGTACGGAGGTTCCTCAAAAAGTTAAAAATGGAACTATCCTTCAACCCAATAACTGCACTACTAGGTATTTATGCAAAGGATACAAAAATACTGACTCAAGGGGTATGTGCACCTCGATGTTTATAGCAGTATTATCAACCATAGCCAAATTATGTAAAGAGCCCTAATGTCCATCAACTAATGAATGGATAATAAGGGGTGAGAGAGTATTACGCCAAGTGAAATAAGTCAGTTAAAGAAAGAAAAATGCCATAGGATTTCACTCATATTTGGAATTTAATAAAGAGATAAATATGGGTTGGGGGAGGAGGAGAGGCAAGCCATGATTGATTCTTAATTATAGAGAACAAACTGAGGGTTACTGGAGGGGAGGTGGGTAGGGGGACGGATTAAATGGGTGATGGGCATCCCACTTGTTGGGATGAGCACTGGGTGTTGCATGTAAGTGACGAATCACTAAACTCTACTCCTGAAACCAATATTACATCATATGTTAACTAATCAGAATTTAAATGAGAAGTTGAAACAACTGAGAGAGAGAGAGAAAAAAACCAGGATATGCAATCAGGCAGTCTGGTTCCAGAGGCTCCACTCTCCTCAGGGTATCAGGGGCCTGCCAGACAGTGAGCAACTGCTAAACACTCACAATATTACTGACAGTTTTAATCTTAAATCCCAATAGTTATAAGGCACTCTAGTCCCACCCCTCAAAATATACTATTATCTTTTTAAAAAACATGAAAAATATGTAAAATTAAAATTATTATGTTTAAATACATTTTCTGTGGAAGGATTTAAATAAAAATTTTATTTTTTATAAAAAATATTTATATTTTATTGTGATTAATCAATAAATTAATTTGATAGTAATTAATTTAATATCTTCCATATTTTATTGTGATTTATAACTTTAAGAGAAAAAAATTGAGCCCTTCAGTAGACAATAAGAATAAGCTTCCATTATGATAAGATTAGAAGTATCATAACATTTAATGGCTCATCAAACTTATAACAATGAATTATATATGTGGAAGAATAATTTGAATAATTTTTTTTATTTTTTTAATGTTTATGAGAGAGAGAGAGAGAGAGAGAGAGAGAGAACAAGCAGGGAAGGGGCAGAGACAGACAGAGACACAGAATCCCAAGCAGGCTCCAGTCTCTGAGCTGCCAGAACAGAGTCTGATGTGGGGCTTAAACTCATGAGCCATGAGATCATGACCTGAGCTGAAGTTGGACACTCAACTGACTAAGCCACCCAGGTGCCCCTTATTTGAAGAATTTGTAAAGCATGGCCTCCATCTCCTGCATGTCCTTGTTTTCTAGAGTCCCTGTCACTGCCAGTCCAGACAGCCAGGTGCTCCAGCCTCATACCCGCAGAGTTGAATTGCTACTGCAAAGATGTAGAAAGTTACTGATCCGGTTTTTTTTAATATCCACTCATGAAAAACTATACATATATAATATATATGTAAGCCATAAAAGTTTATAATAAAACCAACTCCAACATGCCCAACATCTAGTGATCCAGACTCAGTTTTTAAGGTTCAAATACAACTGTGAATCTTTAGAAGAAACAACAGCTTGGTGAAGAAGGCCTTTGAGCTGAAAAATCCTGAATCTTTTGCATTGTTTGAGTCCTGGTTTGAACAATAAGCACAGAAGTAACATTGGTTATCATGAGTTTTTCAGTATAGATTCAATACTGATTCCATGAGGCAAGACTAGAGAAGGATTAGAGAAAGGCAACAAGAGTTAGACTCTGATGACAACTTCTAAGAATCCTTGGGCCTGTGTCCCCTACCTATTAAGCTCCAATGCGTGGACTCCCAACAAGTTCAGGAGTCCAAGGGTTCCTTCATGGAATCCTGAAAAATGATGGCATGGCCTGGGGAAAGAGGCAGAAGAAAACATGACTAGGCTGAGTTTTAACCTATGATGACTATATTTGCCTGGCATTTTCTAAGATTTCATTTTCTCCAAAGATGTAGATGGAGACATAGAAATAAATTCAAGTGACAGGAAATGAAAGTTACTTTTTTTGCACACCTGAGAATGTGACTAAGATATGTGCAGTTATAACATATACTGGTAAAATATTTTTTGAATTTTACTCTAGAGACATATACACACCACTTGGGAATATTGTATCAAGTGGAATGTATAATGGATCAGGCTAACAAAGCAAATGAATCTAAGTCTCTCTGCCTTTTGTTAATGCAACACATTTGTCTGAGAAAAGAGCTAATGGTTAGTTTGTTAACCAACTATTGAGCACTGTGGATATGGACAGTTAGAATTATCTACCCAATCTCTCTTTCACCAATATATTAATATAATCTTTGAAATGCTTTCCAACACTAGGATTACATAAGTCTGCGATCCTCTGTTCAAGAGGGAAATTAAGCATTTGGGGAAAAGTCTCTTAACCCATTCTGTGGCATTTATTCCTCACAGTTAACGCAGGAAAGAGGTGAAGCTCTCCTCCATTCCATATATCATGGGCTCACAGCCACCCATTCTAAACCAACATCATTCTTTCAATTTGTAAGACCACTTAAGTTCCCCATCTTCTTACATAACCACGGGGAAAAAAAGAGGGAACTAAAGCACAGACCCTAAGCATTTCCAGCCAATCTACCTCTAGGCAAAGATCATGCTCACAATAGGAAACATCAGACAATGAACAATCAACTCTTAAATGAGTTTGGCCCCTGGTATGCACTTTGCTAGAGCCCTCCAATACTGGCCTCTTTTTCAAAGGATTTAATTGTGTGCAGTCATGTAACACCATGTGCTTAAATTTAATGTACTGCTCTTACAAATTTCCAGAACTCAGGCACCATAGCCTCCTCACTTTGTAACCCATGTGTGACAAAGTATGAAGAGTTTGTGGGGGGATTGAAATCAGAAAAATTGGAGTTGAAATCCCAGGCAGCCACTGACCTAGAAAAACTTACACTTTAGAGAGGATGACAGATATATACCACAAAATTTCAATACAGTGCCATGAGTGCTTTGACAGGCATAAATACATGATGTTATGAGAGCAGAAGCAGAAGTGTTGGGGGCAGGAGAAGTGTCAAGAAATGAGTATTACAGAGAGGATGCCTGAGCCAAGTCTTAAAAGAGAAGTAGGAGGCTGCCAGGCAAAGAAAAGTGCTTATTAACTGCTAAACAAGGAAGATCAGTTACACCATGCACATGGCTACACAAGGAAAGTACACATCATCAATTGCTGTGAAACAGGCATGAGAATCATTCCTGAAGAAGCATGTATCTGGTGCTTTTGATGAAAAGTGTAGTAGAGATCTCAGGGGGAAAGATGAAAGATCAGAAAGACCTATAGGTATAAGAACCTTGTCTCTCCACACCATCCATCCACTCAAACTATTTTTATTGGACAGAACTGAAAGAAACATTGTTGGCAAATAAAATACCTACCAGAACATTCTGGACTGCTTCACGCTGCATATATACCCAAACTTTGACCCATACAGCACAAATCCATATTCAAGTGGTTAAGGGGCCATATAAGATGAGCGCTTGTTATGAATGAAACTTTGGTGATTACATCAGCTATGCTAACCCAGAACAGCTGACAACTATTGCCAATATCATGCGTTCAGCAATCAGCAACATCTTTGGTACAGATGTCAGGGAAACCATGGTGCCAATTATGCTGTAATGATGAGAGTAGAGAGCCTGGCTAGGGAATTCTCATTTCATGTCTTCTTTGAAAAAGCATCTCTTAGAACAGGGCAATATACAATATATACAGTGTATCCTGTCACTCTTTTTGGCTTGGGCTGCACCCCTTTTGACTCTGTGGATCACTCAACTTTCTGATCTTGGAGTCGGGATGGTATAAGCTAAAGGGTTTTGGCACACACAAAACCCACTACATTCTTGAATGCTCAAGACAGCTTTACAATGCCTTAAGCTACATCTGAGCAAACCTGTTTCTTACTAATAATGTCAGTCTTTTTAAATATTTTCTCTACAAAGGACGCAAGGAGAAAAATATCATTTGTTAATCAGAAATCATCTAAATTTCACACAATTAAATGATTCTTTCTGCATTCCACCTTTAAAAAAAATAATAAAGAGTAGGAGACAATCTTTTACAGGAAAACCCTGATGTCAGTGTGGACTTAAGACTTTCTCTCATATCCTATGTAATGGCAGTATTTTGCAGTTCATTCACTTTTCTTAAGCAAATATTCACCAAACACCTACTGTATGCTAAGGACTGCTCCAAATGAGAGTAAATGTTCAGATATGTTGCCTCAGCACATTTTCTTTTTTTTTTTTTAATTTATTTCTAGGAGAGAAAGAGAGAGAGACAGCGTGAGCAGGGGAGGGTCGGAGAGAGAGGGAGACACAGAACCCGAAACAGGCTCCAGGCTCTGAGCTGGCAGCCAGCACAGAGCCTGACGCGGGGCTCGAACCCACGAACCGCAAGATCATGACCTAAGTGAAAGTCGGACACTCAACCGACTAAGCCACCCAGGCGCCCCTCAGCACAACATTTTCAATCATTAGAGAAAAATTATCTTGTGCTTACTATATTGAACTTACTAAGGTTAGGAAAATGTTCAAATAGGATTTTCATCAATAAGGAAGGAAACAACAATGGATTCACTATTAAGCTTCGTATAATCAGATAATTCTGTTTTAAGCACCCAACTCTATTACTCATGAATGTTTCTGATAATTCCAGTACTTTTAAAATCTGAATAACTCTATGGGTCAAGGGATATTAGATTAAGCAAAAGGTTTTAGCTTCTGGCCAAAATATATGAATGCAGAACTATAGAAAAATAGGGAAGAAAAATCACAAGGCAGATCTTAAGATCATGAAGGTGATACACCTTCACAGGCCTGTGTAAATTTAGACCTAAGCACACTCTTGTTGCCAGAAACTGCTTCCAATAGAAAATTTTATAGGCATTTTAAAGTCTCATGGGTGAGTCCCTGGAAATATCACAGTTGGTCAAAAAACATATGTGTTTCAACTCTTTCTAACTTGCTTTGGTGTTAGCTTATAAAAACTCATAGGTGTATATTGGACTCATTAAACTGAGGGACTCATAAGCACTGGCTCGATCAGGGCAGGGTGCTGACAGGCATTATACATTATGCAAGCTTCCCCACATCATTCTGCCAACGTGCTTCCATTTTAATCTAAAACATTCCTAGCTTGTCAAATACTAGGCCTCCCTGGAACACATAAAACCAGTCATGCCACCTCATGCAGAGCTTCTCTGATGTGGACAAATTTCCACTGGAGACTATAAGGAACCCACGATCACATTTTCACATGTTTCTTCAAATCAATCCAAGATCCTCTCTCCAGAGCTATTATAACAGTAAAGCAGTAACCTAGGGAAAGCAGGTAGAATAAGATGGAGTCCAAAGCATGCTGCTTAATAGTTGTCAAGCACCAGAATTATTCATCATTGGATAAATCCAGGGAATATTCATGACTCAGCCATAGACATTTAAGAACCCGCTAGGGATGAAGCTGTTATTATTTATTTATTTATTCATCATTTATTCATTTATTGGTTATATTTTTAGACTCTCTGAGAACTGTCAAGATCATATTGAAGCTGAATGCAAAAAGATACTTTCAAATCTCCAAATTTTCTGAAGGGGCCACAGACAGAGCTCATATAAAATATACTTTCATGTTGACAAATTGGCATGTCAAGACAATTAGCCTCTTTGTAGCAAGATAGTGGACAGATGCATGGAAGAATCATGGGTCTGATTGTTCTACAAAAGCCAATAAGGCTAAGTCTCCAATAGAGCTTCTATGTCAAAGAAGGGGGAGATAAGAATTGGAAATCTGATGGAAAACAGCCAGGCAGGAAATACAAAGGCAAACATGTTGAATTGTGGTTGAAAATAGTATGAGTAAACTTTGTTCTAAGACATGTGTGGAGTTGGAAGCAACACACCCAGGAAGACTGATTATGAGCCATAAATAAGGGGTTTATCACAACCTGAATAATAAAAGCCTAATGGAGAGGTGAATTCCTTATGATGGAATGTGAGGCCCTCACAAACCTCATGAAAATAAGTGAAGAGAAAATGCAGAAGGGCTCTGCATTTGGTAGAGAACCCTAGAGTGGTGAAGTGAAAAAAAATAGTGATGTGCTTCCTTCAGTTAAAAAAAAAGATAGAAATGGTTCTAAAAATTTAAATCAATTTAACTAATATCTAGAAGAGCTTCAAAGGATATTTACTAGTCATCATCTACTCATGTGTACTACCCACCATGTACATGAAAATGTACTCATTCATGTCACTGATTATTTGTGCTTAATGTAGATCAATATCTAAATTAGGTGAGTGTACATCATCAGGGAAATATAAATCAAAACCACATTGAGATATCACCTCATGCGAGTCAGGGTGGCTAAAATGAACAAATCAGGAGACTATAGATTCTGGTGAGGATGTAAAGAAACGGGAACCCTGTTACACTGTTGGTGGGAATGTAAGCTGGTGTAGCCCCTCTGGAAATCAGTGTGGAGGTTTCTCAAAAAATTAACAATAGAACTCTCCTATGACTCAACAATAGCGCTGCTAGGAATTTACCCAAGGGAAACAAGAGTGCTGATGCATAGGGGCACATGTACCCCAATGTTCACAGAAGCACTTTCAACAATAGCCAAATCATGGAAAGAGCCTATATGTCCATCAACTGATGAATGGATCAAGAATACATAGTTTATATATACAATGGAATACTATTTGGCAATGAGAAAAAATGAAATCGGGCCATTTGCAGCAATGTGGATGGACTGGAGGGTATTATGCTAAGTGAAAGTCAGTCAGAGAAAGACAGATACCATGTTTTCACTCATATGTGGATCTTGAGAAACTTAACAGAAGACCATGAGGGAGAGGAAGTGGAGGGACTTACAGAGAGTGAGGGCAGCAAACCATAAGAGACTATTAAATACTGAGAACAAACTGAGGGTTGATGAGGGGTGGAGCAGAGGAGAAAGTGGGTGATGGGCATTGAGGAGGGCACTTGTTGGGATGAGCACTGGGCAAATCAGTATGGAAACCAATTTGATAATAAATTATATTTTAAAAATAAATTCAATTAATTAATTAATTTAAACAAATAAACAAACAAATAAATAAATAAATAAATAAATTAGGTGAGTGTAAAGATAGGTGTGTGTAAAATGTTTGGAGAGCCCAGATGGAGAATTATACCAGGTCAATTTAGTTTTCTTCTTCAATAGAGAGATCATGTCCAAAAGGAAAAATAAAAAAACAATAGTTCTAGATAATCTGATTTCTCCAAATATGACATTTTTATGAATAATTGATGAATACACTGTCTAGACTATTTTAATGTGTGAGCTCACAATCAACCAGAGGACTAAGCCTAAAATTTGGTTATACTCAACCTCAATCTAAGGGATGTCATTGAGTGAAATGGTTGACATTCATTAATGGCTTTATCAGCAACTTAGCTGGCAGGATAAGCAATACAATGTCACTGGAATGTTCAGCAACAAATTGGGAACACTGTGAAAAAATGGGAATAGAATTTGGTGATCTAAAGGTATCTGGCTAAAACCAAAATGATGCTCTTTAGGAATGCTTATGGATTAAAAACAAACACAAATTTAGTGAGGCAATAATTTCTTAGACATAACATCAAAGGCATGATTTGTAAATAAATAAATAAGCACACAAACAAAATTAAATAGACTTCTTCAACATATTTTACATTCCTGCTCTTCAAAAGTGAATAAAAGACAAACCACAGATTGGGAGAAGATATTTAGAAGTCATACACCTGAAAAACGTCTTGCATTTAGAATATATAAAGAACTCTAAAAAGAAAACAATAACAAGAAAAGAAATAACCCAACTGTTTAAAAATGAGAAAAAGATGAACAGATACTTCACTAACGAAAACATACAGATGGCAAACAAGATGAAAAGATGTTGTTATCATTAGTCATTAGGGAAATGCAAATTAAAACCATAATGAGATATCACTACACACCTCATAGTATGTCTAAAATTAAGAAAATTGAACATAATAGGTGTCGGCAAGGGCATGGATGAAATAAAACTCTCATACACTGCTAGTAGGAACACAAAATGCTGTACTTGTTTTGAAAAAAAGTTTGCCAATTTCTTAAAACGTTAAATATATATTTACCATGTGACCCAATTGTTCCAATCCCTAAGTATATACTGAAGAAAAATGAAAGCATATGACCATACAAAGATTTGTATACTAATGTTTATAGCAACCTTATTTGCAATAGTCAAACACTGGAAACAATCCAACTGACTATTAACAAGTGTTTGCATAAAGAAACTGTGGTACATCCTTATAAGGAAATGCTCAGAAATAAGAAGGAATGAACGATTAATACACAGTGCAATGTGGATAAACTGCAAAATGTTATGAGTGAAAGGAGACAAAAATAATAAAAATAATAAAAGACCTGGATGGCTCAGTCCGTTGAGCGTCTGACTTCGACTCAGGTCATGATCTTATAGTCTGTGAGTTCGAGCCCCACGTCAGGCTCTGTTCTGTGCCGACAGCTCAGAGCCTGGAGCCTACTGCAAATTCTGTGCCTCCCTCTCTCTCTGCCCCTACCCCACTCATGCTCTGTCTCTCTTTCAAGAATAAATAAATATTAAAATTAAGTAAATAATTAATTAAAAAATAAAAGGAATACCCGTTGCATAATTTCATTTACAAAATTCTATAAAATGCAAACTAATCTAAAAATGACAAAGAGCAGATGAGTGGTTGCCTGGGCTCTTGGAGGATGGAAGACGTGGGGCATGAGGGTGGTAAAAAGGAATAGCAGGAAGGAAGAATTATAAAAAGACACAAGGAAGTAGTACTTCCTTTTACTACTTGGGGAGTACTTCGGGAGTAGTACATATGTTCGTTATTTTGATTGTGTTGATTATACCTCAGTAAAACAGTAAACAAATACATAAACATAAAATAAAAGTTAAAGAGTAATTCCAAATGAAGAAAAAAGGAACTGGCATTGTAATGGACAGCTCAGTATATTTACACATCATTTTTATATTATTGTCAGAAAGGTAACATGATATTGTTGTGTAAGAGTTGGCAAATAATCTTTCTAGTGTAATAGTACTGGTCATACTGTTATTTGATTACAGAAGTTAGTCTAGGGTCCATATTGAAAAATGATAGAATGAAATTCAATAGAAAATCTATTCATTGCATCTGTAATTGGCTGGACTAAGAAGTATAAGCTTGGATTATTGAAATTTTCTAATTTCTAATTTTCTAATCTAATTAAATTTTCTAATTTTCTAATGGCTACTAGTGTCGCCATTTCAAAATCCCCTTTCTGCCGGGTAGCCACCTCCTTTAACAAAATCTCACTTCTGAGAAAATGTCACTTCCATTATTCTTCCATCATTTATTTGGCAGTTAAAAACGTCTTAGGCCCGGTATAAAGCTTCCTCTCTCTCCAGGTCTAGCTGAACTATTGATTCAAGCTATTTGGGTTGGGGAGGTAGGGGGTTGGTCTGCTCTCTCACTCTTTTTTCTCACTTCCCTCCTTTCTTCCTCCTTCTTTACCTCTCCAGCATATGGTCACTACAAAAGTTTCTTTAGTAGGTGCTGGGGGAGGTTTGGCACCCTCTTGTTTCAGTTGTCAAAAATCATAGATAGCAAATCCACTGTCCCTTCTGCTGGTTCTTTTTTGCTATTTCTTTCACCATAGCTGGCAGCCAAATGCTGACTGTCTCATCGGGGTGCACATGTTGTTCTTCAGAGGGCACTCAGTGACCTCTCCCTGCATAGTGGCCCCCTAGGTGAGAAGTCTGCTGTGGTTCCCCACCATCATTCGCCAAAATGGATGGCCCAGCTGATACCCTTTAGGGCCTCAGTTCCCTTTACCCATCACCCTGAGAGGCCCCTACCAAAATTAAGCCTACTCAAGCTCAATCCCCACTTGAGGTCTCCACTTGATGACAGGGCACTCCAAGAGTTCCTTGTTAAGTCAAATAATGACACAGCAGACAGTGGGAACTCCATCCACCCCATCCAAGAACTCCTTCTCTCTTCTGCCATCTCTTTTCTTGCTCCTTTTTCTCACAAGCAGTATTACACATTCTGACAGTTTAGGGTTTAGGGGCACAGAGAAGAAACTCTTACCCATTCCTCACTAGAGAGAGAAGAATATTCTGAGTAACCCAATCTTGTAGACAGTCCGAGGAACAAATCAAATGTTCCCTCTTCTTTGAGGCAAAGAAAGAAGAAAGATACCACTGCATCTCGACAAATGCTACATTTTTCCCAAAATCAGATCATTCGCCCACTCACGCTCTTCCACCTTTTCTTGATAGAGACCTCAAAACTGTTGAGCCTCTCTCAAAGGGGTAGGGTAGGGAGACCTACATTAAGAAGCAAACCCTCTTTGGACTTGGCCTGAGAGAATTCAGTAGATGTTCCCAATGCAGGGGGAAGGGGATGCTTCACTGTAACCTACTCCGCTTCACTGTAACCTACCCCTGAGCTACTGTTGAATAGCTTCCAGGAAAGAGGATCTCCCTCAGTCTTTATACACAAATACCATATGAATCTACTTTTTATAGAGCCCTCTGCTGGGTGCTTCAAAGAATTCCAGAGTGAATGGTTATACAGTCTGACAGGGAATATTCAAAAAAGTAGCTGAAAAAGCATAATGGTAAAGTAGAACAAATTCCATAAAGAGCCACAGATAAGGTCAAGGATAGATTGTACTGCACCAAGAACTGTTCAGGAACTGTCTTCCTATACTTGAAATGAAAGAAGAGATTTCCTCCAGGTGCAGGATCATGAAGACATTGGCATTTGTTCTGAGCCTTGAAGAGAATGAAGAGTTTGAACTTGTAGACATAGGTGGGGAGGCAATTAGAGGTGAGGAAATTTTTTGGAGACAGTAAATCACAAGGGATAACTTATTAACTACCTTTAAGTACAATGTTTCTCAACTTCCCTGATTATAGGAATCACTAAGGATGCTTGTTAAAAATACAAATTCCTAGCTCCACCTCAGACCTCCTGGATCATATCCAGAAAAAGACACAGGGAATCTGAATTTTTAACTCACACCTCCTGGGTGATTTTTACAATGAAGAGAGTTTAGGAAATATTAATGAAGGATCTGAAATCTACTTTGAGTAAGAAATGAAACTGTAACCTATCTCATTGGACAACAACAAAGAAAGGGCTCTCATCTCTGTAAAAGTTTGGTATGGAATAAGAAAGACTCTAATTAAAGGTTTCTAAATACTGCAATAGGCTTTTATGAGAGTTAGAATCCCCATCCCCGAAAAGCTTTTAAAATGAAGGAAATCACTATTTGCCTTAGAGGTTCTGGCTCAGGGGAACAGGCAGAAGACTGAATTATTTGGGGGATAATTTGGAAGTTGTGAGAAACTAACACTCACCCAACCAAGCACGAATGAAAAGAGTTTATTATGAGAACACAAGAGAATCTTAAGGAGACGAAATAGACCAAATCTTAAGGAGACCAAACAGAGCAGGACCTTAGGGAAACTGGAAAGTCACCAGGCACCTTTGCTCTCTCTTGCTCTCTCTCTCTCTGGGACCAAATATTCTCTTAATTCTTTGTCTCTCTGCACATATATTTATCTTCTCTCTTCAAGCTAGCTTCTCAATTTAATTATCCACTTATCAATGGCAACTTCACCTTGTAATTCAACATGATTACCCAGATACTCAGAGTGAACTGATACAGTCTCCATGCCCCAATTCTACATTTCTCCAGATGATAAAATCTCATTAGTCCCTCTTGAGTCACATTCCCACAAGTGATCCAATCAGTTGTGATTAGGGGTACTCCTTTTCGGCACTCTGAGAATGTAGTTGGCAGAATCATGAAACTCTCATATAAGAATAGATCAAAAGAATCTTCTGTTGCCTTAATTTTATACTTTATTCCAAAAACAATGATGTTCTTACATGAAAACCTTATTCTTTTAAGAACTGTCCCTTTGAGCTATATTTTGAAACTCTTATGAAAGAATCATGAATTGATATGGCAAAAATAAGTATTTGTAAACAAGTGATCTGATCTGGTTTCAGAATCTCATGGATAATATGAATTCTCATCTAAGAATTTCTATGTCTAGAAATGCAATACAAGAAGCATTTTCCTGAAATTCTCAGACTTTTATGCTCATTAACCTCTATCATTTTAAAACCTATGTGCTTCAAGATAAACTTCAATGTATGTGTTAATTTTCACTTAATTCATCTCAATATTGACTAAGTTACCTGAAGTCCAGACATCTTTAAAAAGCTGTTGCAGACCTTTCCTTATGAACAAGACTGACTTTCACCCTCAGTGTATGAAACTTGAACCCTGTACTGCTTTAGCTTGAGTTTGGTTGGTCATTCTGGCCCCCAAGTGATTCAACACTAAATTTACTCAGCATTAAGTTGTCCTTGGTTTTAGGAGAAAAATTGTTCTCCTTGTCTCCTGTGTCTAAGAGATGTAAAAGAAGAGCAAGACCACAAAACTGAAATATAATTCTTTTTTTTAAGTTATTTCTAGGAGAGAGAGAGAGAGAGAGAGAGACCAGGGGAGGGTCAGAGAGAGAGGGAGTCACAGACTGAAACAGGCTCCAGGCTCTGAGTTGGCAGTCAGCACAGAGCCCGACGCGGGGCTCGAACCCACGAACCGCGAGATCATGACCTAAGCGAAAGTCGGACACTTAACCGACTAAGCCACCCAGGTGCCCCAACTGAAATATAATTCTATCCAGAAGTTCTTGTAACATCATAAGTAGAAGAGGGGAGCACAGTGATCCTATTTTAAGTCTTGCCTCACAATGCATGCAAAGGCCCCAGTACTCTAAAACCCCACTCTTGTTCCTTTTCTTCCACTTCTAATGGGCCCCACTGGACTTTACCTGCCTTCTATTCATTCTCTACAGCCTCCTCTACAGCCTTCTCCCAGTCATGTTCTCCTTCTAGTGAGGCACTCTTATCCAGAATAGGAATTACCACTGCCCAGTGACAGTGGGATTTATGGTGTTCTACTTTTACAAATAGGCTCACTTTAGCATCTCCCATTACTTTCAGGCTCCAGCAGAATATTAAGCAAGAAGAAAACTTTTTCCTTTATTAAAACATTCCACATAGGAAACCAGCCAAGGAAATTCAATAAAAGACCAGAAGTAAAAAAGATTTTCAGTGAAAGAAATAAAGAAAGAGAGAGAACGAAACTGTATTTGTTGTAGTCTGACCAAAAAGGCCATGCAAAGCTAACCAATCATTCATTTCAAGTTGCCTGTTCCAGAGATTCCAATTTTCCAGAGTTCTCCTCACTTGCAATCAGGGCTAGATATGAACACAGATGTACGGACTCTTCAAAAGAATACATTTGCCACTAAGAAAATGGTATTAGGAATAATACACCATAAAAATGATATACCATGAATATAAATTTCTGGGGGAGAATATAAGGAGATGAGCTAAATAGTAACTGTGCCTTGCCCAAGAGCCAAAAACACACATACAATTCTCCTCCTCCCCCAACTTCACCTGCTCTTTGACTTTATAGATTTGCCTAGTTTGGATTTATCACATAAAAAGAATCATACAGTATGTGTCTTTTTGAGGTTCATCCAAAGTGTGCCATGTCTCAGTACATTATTTCTTTATATGCCTGAATAATATTCTATTTTATTTATGTACTACATTTTGGTTACTCGTTTATCTACTGATGGATGCTCGGGCTGTTTCTACCTTTTGGCTAATGTGAACAATGCTGTTATAAACAATTTATGTACAAGTGTACAAGTTTCTGAGAAGTAGGAATCATATATTGCAACAGAAAGGGAAATACATTTTTAAGGTAACAACTCAGCATCCATTCCCCTACAAGTTGCAAGGTGTGCAGTAATGTTAACTTAAAAGGTAACCCAGACCCAGGAAAGTAGAAAGCCTGGATGTTTTCTTAGCCACATATCAAAATGGAAAACCCCTGGGGCTATAGTGGCCCCTGAACACACTTAACATAGCGTCTGTTCTCCACCCAGATAAATCAATAGGGATGAAGCTGACCACACTTCTACCAAAAATCAAGAAATGTTGTGGCCAACTTCAGAGATGTCTGAACAGGGTATACTTGCAATGATTAATGAATTAACATCACTCAGAAATAAGTGCTTATGATCATGGGCCTAGAGGAAGACAGGGTGGGGGTGGGGAGAATTCAGAACCATTGTCTATTTTTTTCCATGGTACTTGTTTTTCTTTCTTTCTTTCTTTCTTTTTATTAAGGACTGCACAGCTGTTGGAATTGTGTGAGCATTTTGAGACTGTCAAGCCATCATCTGACTTTTGCAGAATTCTTCCAAGGTGGATTTTATTGGTTTCAGCTGGAGAATCCATCCCACATCCCCCATCTCCAGCCCACCACCACCAGCACCATTAGCACAAAGCCACAAGCCTACCGAGCACTGCTTTTCTTCTGCCCCAAAATGATCAGAAAGCCAGGGTTTATCACAAGGGAAACATGCAGCGTCAGTTTGTGCCTCGAGTTAGTCCACAATTTTCCATAAAATATAGGAGATAAGACAGGTATCACAACATCTCAACAGAAGGAGTAGCCCAATGAAGTTTACCTTTGCTAAAGGAATTTGTCCCTTTATGGAAACTCTATTTTCTTGTCTTTATTTTTTGGCAGGCACAGTAGTCTTAATTTTCTAAATGTTCAGTTGAAGAATATTCACATTTTCCTTTCCAAAACTTTCTGAAGCTTCAGCAGCACTAATGTATTCTGTATCAACATACACAATAGAGAAATATTACTGGTACCAAGTAAATAAATAAAGACAGTTTAGGGAAAGGGGTGGGGTGGAGGTTGCTGGGAAGGAAGCTGACATCTGCTCCTGCTCACAACATTCAATTCAGCCCACCTCAAAGTACCCCTGGCCCCACTAGATCTTGATGCTCTGATGTTCACAAAGCAGCTCAGCTCTCCTCCAAGTTACCATGTCAACACAAAGGATCCAAAAAAGTGTTGAAAAAGCAACGTGGAGGACCTCCTTCAGGCACACACTGTGAACAGAAGCAACAATCACTTCAGTTCTCCTTGTTCCAAAACCAAATGTAAGCCTTTGCCAACTCTCTGGCTTTGAGGACAAGCTTTGAAAAAGACTGTAGCAGGATAATATTTCCCATGTTGGAGATAAATGCTAAATTTTTCCAGGCCCATCATGAAGGAAAGGTTCTTGAAGATAAATGAATCCAGCCAAGCAATCTTCACTTTGGGAGCACTGTGACAACTTCCTCGCCATTAAAATGCACCCAAAAGGGACAACTCTACAGACTCCCCAGAAAAAAAGAGAGTATGCTTTCTGAAGTAGGGAGTTAGTTAGATGTGTCTGGGAGTTTAAGTTCAAGTAGCCCTCAGGATGGATATGATTTACAATTTTAGTGTATTCATGTTTTAAATTTTTAAAAAATTTTATTCTTACTGAGATACAAAACATAGAAACCCACTACAGTCTTTGACTTTTAACTGTGGTTAAAAAAATAATAATAACATTTAGGGATGCCTGAGTGGCTCAGTCAGTAAAGCATCCCCTCTCTTTCCCCATCTCTCTCCCCAAATAAATAAATAAACATTTAAAAAATTTTAGGGGTGCCTGGGTGGCCTAGTCGGTTAAGCATCCAACTTTTGCTTAGGTCATGATCTCATGGTTCGTGGGTTCGAGCCCCACGTCGGTCTCTGTGCTGACTGCCAGCTCAGAGCCTGGAGCCTATTTCAGAGTCTGTGACTCCCTCTCTCTCTGACCCTCCCCTGCTCATGCTGTCTCTCTCTCTCTCCTAGAAATAAATAAAAAAACATTTTAAAAAATAAAAATAAAATAAAATAAAAAATAAAAAGTTTTAAATGCATGACACTTATATTTACAATACAGTAGTGTTAACTGCATTCACACCATTGTGCAACACATCGCTAGTACTTTCTCATAGTGCAAAACTGAAACTCTATACTCGTTAACAACTCCCGTTCCTCTCTCCCCTTAGTCTCTGGGAACCACCATCCTACTCTTGGTTTCTAAGAGTTTGGAGTTTTTAACTTTGAAAACTGGAAAGAATTTAAAAACGCTATCATCTAAACTTCCCATTTTCAGCTGAATAAACTGAGGTATGGAATATTTAAGCTACAGGTTCCAGGATGGCCAGTGAGCAATGGAGCCAGGACTTCAGCCTCTGGTGCACAAACACAGCCCTGTCCCTCATGTAGCATTATTTCAATAATAATATTGTGTTTTCTCTTGTCTACCATCATGCAAATCAATGCTCATTTCCATACAAAGAAGCAATTTTACAATAATTGATATACAAAGATCAAATTATAATTCCAGAAATATTTTGTAAATCAAGCATGACACTCTAAAAATATTTATATGCATCATATAATCCTCCCCAAACACACTGTTCAGGCTTGAGATAACAGTGTGGGGGCACCTGAGTGGCTCAGATGGTTAAGAATCTGACTTCAACCTAGGTCATGATCTTACCATTATGAATTTGAGCCCTGCATCAGGCTCTGTGCTGACAGCTCAGAGTCTGGAGCCTGTTTCAGATTCTGTGTCTCCCTCTCTCTCTGCCCCTTCCCCCATTTGTGCTCTGTCTCTCTCTCAAAAAATAAATAAACATTTTTAAAAAATTTAACTCCCAGGGAGAGTCCAGAAAAAGTTCTGTCAAAAAGATGAATATTTAGCCCAAATAACTGAAAATTCTGGAGGAAATTGTTATATCAAAGAGTAAGGGGTGGGGTGGAGGTTGCTGGGGAGGAAGCTGACATCTGCTCCTGCTCACAGCATTCAATTCAGCCCATCTCAAAGAACCCTCTGGTCCCTTCATCTGCAATGAAGTCACAGTTAAGTATAAGACTAAGAGAGGAAAAGAAATGTGCTGATTGCAGGGTGGTTAGACATAGGAATGAATGACCTAAAATTGCTATGAAGTCACCTTTCCTGAAGGTATTAGAATTTGTTTCTAGATTTGCATCGTCATGACATCACTGAGACAACTCCTCTGTTTCCTTTCCAGTCTTCATTTCCATGACTCTAAAGCACCAGAGTTTTCACAGGCCATCCAGTGGCCCAGGTATGTTCCTGTGCATCCCCATAGGAGGGGAAGAGAGATTTTGATAACACCCTGTGTTGGGTTTTACATTTTTCCCTGGATCCTTAAAGTCTACCTGGGTGACATTCCTAGGAGGCAAAACAGAGTTGAGTCCAAAACTATGACACTACAAAGATTAGAATCATTTTTGCAAAATCACAAGTTTGAGCCAGCTCCAAGACTGCAAAGATGAGTCTCCTAACACTGTGCGCATGTAAATGGATGCAGCACCAGGAAGCGGTCCAAGCCATTGGCAGCAGTAGTGAAATTCACAGGGAGGAGTCTGGACTGAGGAAACCGTCTGGGTTGACTCTCACCTCTGGTTTTAAGCCCTTGGACAAGTCATCAAATCCCTCTCTACCTCAGTTTCCATATGTATAAAGTGAGGGTGATATGGATAACTATTTCAAACTGTTGTGGTGAAGATAAAATAAGTTAATATATCTAAATCACTTACCACCATACCTGATCAATGTAAGCACTCAAAAATTGCCAGTAATTATTTTTAATAATCCACTCCACAATATGCACCCTGATCTTCTCATTCTTTCTACCACTCTCTCCCTCTTCTTTCTTAGCCTAATACTATTAGTTTCTCCCTTCTCTTCCCTTATGAGATAGATACTGTCTATTCCTCCATTCATTCCCATGGACAAGACCAATATCATGTTCGATGATTTGAGAGACAGTCAAAAGGACTCTTCTGCTGTAACATAAAACTTCCTCTAAAATGTCATAATTAGACATTCAATCCTATGAATAAATAATCATTCTTTTTCATGTAAAGCCCTGGGAGAAGTACCACACTAAATTATTAGCCTGACTTTTAATCACTCTGGTATATCCTCTTGCAATTATATCTGTCTGAAATTATCTTGTTTGTTTATTGATTGTTTAATTACTGTCTTCCCCAAGTTCTGTGAAAACAGGAGCTTATCAGTCTTTTTCACCACCATATCCCTAACCCCTATAACACAACCTAAACATGTAGGAGTTGTTCAATAAATAAATATTTATCAAATGTTGAACAGCTGAATTGCTTATTTTCCTTCCAAAATATGTCATGCTGTCCACCCTGCTGCTCTATGAATGTCCTATTTTCTTTGCAGATAATACAAAATTCATTCTACATAATCAGTGACTGCCAGTTATGTGTTCCCCTGGCCCATTCCCACCAGTTCTCTTGGGCTCAGCTAAGGCATTTTATCTTCCTTGGGGCCATCTCTGACTCATCTAGGCTGGGTCAGTGCTTCTCTGCCAGCTCTAACAGTGTGAGAGCTCTCTACAGCTTAGCACTCCTGAAATCATCAACATCAGCAAATCCTTCAGTATCATCAAGACTATCCACTGTAAAGTTCGTACTGGAGTACATAACAATCAAACTGAGCTCCAAAAGGACTGTTCTGGAGGGAGGGAAGGGATGGGGAGCCTGTCAGACAAAATCACCAGTTCAATGACCACTCCCCTCCTCTGACCATGATCTAGTCTTAGCAACATTCTTAATGGTTCCCTGTTAGATCTTGAGGATATCTTGAGAAGAGTCAAAATCTCTAATATCAGGGGCGCCTGGGTGGCTTAGTCGGTTAAGCGTCCGACTTTCACTTAGGTCATGATCTCGCAGTTCGTGGGTTCAAGCCCCGCATCAGGCTCTGTGCTGACTGCCAGCTCAGAGCCTGGAGCCTGTTTCAGAGTCTGTGCCTCCCTCTCTCTCTGACCCTCCCCTGTTCATGCTGTCTCTCTCTTTCTCTCTCTCCTAGAAATAAAATTAAAAAAAAAATCTCTAAT
Organism: Proteles cristata cristata; assembly: GCA_017311185.1. Lineage (NCBI taxonomy): Eukaryota > Metazoa > Chordata > Mammalia > Carnivora > Hyaenidae > Proteles > Proteles cristata. The sequence continues at coordinate 148,922 of JAESUZ010003519.1, read as the reverse complement.
ATCAAATTCATGAACATTAAAATTCCAGTTTTGTAACTGTAAGGTTTCTTATGCTAAAAATTCTTTGAAGAAAGAAATGATGTCTTCCTCAGTTTCTCCACACTTGACCAAACGCTAGAAAGTATTAACCCTCCCACAATGTGAACTAAATGAGTGTTTTTGAACTTATCTCAGTTTACTTTTGGCCAAGAAACTCTGCTTTTATTTTTAAGTCAGATTTTGAAGCACTTTGACGATATGGTTTCCCCATGACAAGAGCATAGTATTTTTTATAAAATTTTTAAATGTTTTTTTAATTTATTCCTGAGAGAGAGAGACATGTGAGCAGGGGAGTGTCAGAGAGAGAGGGAGACACAGAATCTGAAACAGGCTCCAAGCTCTGAGCTAGCTGTCAGCACAGAGCCCGACATGGGGCTCAAACCCACAAGCCGTGAGATCATGACCTGAGCTGAAGTCAGAGGGTTAACCAACTGAGCCACCCAGGCACCCCAAGAGCACAATATTTAAGAATAAATGAGGGTTTCTTTTTTACTTATTCTTTCTTCAAGTTGAAATGATGCATCTAAGACAGAAAATCCAAAAATACCACAGGCTCAGAATGGAATTTCAGACACTTTAGAAGACTCAGCTCTGACCCCATATCACGACACAGGGTCTTGACAAGGGACAACTCACATACTTGGGGTAGGCCATTGTCTCCATTTCACATTGATGCTTTCTGGACACACTTGCTTGAGATAAAAAGGCTCTGAATGTGTGACAGAGCCAGAAACAAGCACAGGCCAACATCAACAGATTCGACCAGGATGAGTGTTGAAAAGGTCTGAATTCTGGTCCTGAACTAGCCCACTCCTTCCCAACCCAAAGATAATCCAATAGCTTTAAGCCTTATTTCTCAAGCTTAGTCAGGTCAAGGGGACATTTTGTTAACACTCATCTGTGGGAATATGCCCTCAGCTACCCATGGGAACAGGTAATAAAATGCGGTGAGATCAACATACCCAGTTTTATTTCCAGACAGAAATAGTCTAAAGTTGACAAAATTTTTCTCAACTGTACCACAGCAATGATTTATACCTCCAGTAGTCTTAATATTGCCTCCAAATGTGTGAAAGAAGGGACTGTACCATTTTTGGAATTAAATTTTTTATGTCAAAGTAAGTCATTGTATCAATTCCAGACAGTTAGGGACCTCACCCTGATAAATGTCTGTTCAACACATCCTCCTTTAAGATACTCCATTCTGTTGCTGAAAAATAAAATGCACTGGAATCATTTGGGGACAAATTTAGACATGTTGGACAACAAAATATGCAGACAGCTACTTGGTATGCAATTAAAATACCACTGGTGGGAACAACGGCTCTGGCAATGGTAACAGGAAATCTACTTTTCCCTTCAGAAAACCAATTTCAGTTGACAGTCTCACTCTGCAAATTAAGATAGAATTCTTAGAATGGCTCCTGGTAAGAGGTCCACTGACCCCCATTCAACACCTGATCAGCCACTGACAGACTACACAGAGAAGAGTCAGAAATACTTCTGGAACAGAAGCAGAGACAGTTACATACACTTCACACTCTGAGTTCACAGACAAGGCACAACTGAGTTCCTCAAAGCACTCTGTTGGTGCAGCCTTTTGGGAACAATATGCAAAAGCTGAACTTGAATCCAAAATCACTAATGTCCTTCTCAATGTTTTAGAGGGGACACAGTGAGCTAAAAGTCAACAAGGGCAAATAATACCTCTAGGAAGACCCATGGCATTTTATAGGGGATACACCTGCTCTTGTCACAATACTCTAAAAATTCCAAAATGCTGAGGGAAGGGTCAACATGGCAGAGAAGTAGAGGGATCTGAAGTTTCCTCATCTCTCAAAGCATTGTTGAAGCCAAAGGACTCTTAACCTCAAAAGTCTGGGAGGAAGAGACAGAGTTACTTCCAGGGAGTCACCAGGACAACCTGACGAGTCATAGGTATATGACTGTGAGCTGGGAGAGATAAAATGAACAGAGAGGAAGGATCTGCTTCTGTGGAGAGACAAACGGGAAAGAAAGAGAGGCTGGGGAAGCATAGGGCTGTATCTGGACGGGAGAAAAACCTCCAACTAGGACAGAGAAAGATCCAATTTCTAACTGTGGGGCTTTCTCCAAACTGGGGCTGGCTGCCATGATAGCACACATGGGGAGGAAGAGAACCGGCCCCAAGATCAGTGGCTAGGTCAGGGGGCAGTCTGCAGTAGAAGAAAACAATCCCCTCCCTGCAGGGCTGCAGGACAGGACAAGGCTTGCCTGAGCCTCCCAGTTGGGGACCATATATTGGGCGCCAGAGAGTGGTGCTTCCCCAGTACTGGGGTACATGCAGCAAGAGTTTGAATCCCAGCCAAGCACCAGGGCATGGGAGTCAGCTGAGCGAGAGAAATAGCCTCATTTGCACCAAGGGCACAGTGAGGACGGCTTCAACAGAGTGGTTTGGGATACCTGGTCTGTAGAGAAACTGGGGGGTGGGGGGTCGCCATTTTTCTCTCCACCACCACCAAGGTGGGGCCTCAGGGATCAGATAACAGGGCCCGCAGTGGAGGCAGGACCTACCTACACCATACCATGCCCCTCTGCACCTGGCAACTACTATCTCCTGGGATGGAGGCTGATGAATCAGACAGCCCCTCCTGCAGACCAGCGCAACTGCATTGCCTGGTTTAATTCTCAGACAATTCTTATTATACAGATATATTCTTCCTTCCTTTTCTCCTTCTTATCTCTTCTCTCCTCTAGCCTGGTTACTCTGGTTGTTGTTAGTTTAAGCAGACACATTCACATTTAATCCATGCTCTTGATACATGTCTACACCTCCTTCCTTCTTTTCCTTTCTCTCTCTCTGGATTAAGCTGTATAGTTTCTCTGCCTGGTCAATTTTTATTTTTTCTTTTTCCCTCCCCATGACATTTCTCTCTTTGTGTGGGATAAGGCCTCTTCCATCAGCATGCCTCCACCCTGTTGTTTACTTGTAGCTGGTGTTTTCGGTTCTCTGTTTTTGTATTTGTTTTTTTTTTAATCTGTTTGCATATTTTTGTTTTGTTTGTTTGTCTGTTTTCCCTTACAGGGCTACTTCAATGAACAAATCAAAGCATAAGTGATGGAGGGTCCAAAACATCACTACGAGTAGGGAGATAAAGTAACAAAAGTCACAACAACAGAGAGCAAGTAACATTCTCCAAAAAGCACCTCTTTAAGGGCCAGGCCCTGGACAGTGTATGACACCCCCTTAATATAGTAGTGCTTACAGGTGCAGGGCACATAACAAGCTTTTAAAACACAGAAGGGACAGAAAACTAGTCAAAATGATGAAATGGAAAAATTACCCTCAAAAGAAATTCCAGGAAGAAATGACAGCTAAAGAAGTGCTCAAAACAGATATAAACAATAACTGAACAAGAATTTAGAATAATGGTCATAAGATTAATCACTGGGCTTGAAAAATGGCATAGAAGACAGTAAAAAATTTACTGCTGCAGAGATCAAGGAACTAAAAATGTAGTAATGATGAATTTAAAAATGTTATAAATGAGGTGTAAAATAAACTAGAGGTGGTCACAGCAAGGATTGAAGAGGCAGAGGGGAGAATAGGTGAAATAGACCATAAAATTATGGGAAAAGATGAAGTGGAGAAAAAGAGAGATAAAACGTTCTGGATCATGAGGGGAGAATTACAGAACTAAGTGATTCAATGAAACAGAACAATATCCATATCACAGGACTTCTAGAAGAAGAGGGAGAAAAGGGGGCTGAAGCTTTCCTTGACCAAATCATAGCTGAGAACTTCTCCAATCTGGGGAAGGACACAGACATTAAAATCCAAGAGGCACAGAGAACTCCCTTCAGATGTAATTTGAATCACTCTTCTGCATGACACATAATAGTAAAACTGGCAAAATACAAGGATAAAGAGAGAACTTTAAAAGCAGTTAGGGATAAATGTATCTTAACATACAAGGGTAGACACATAAGGGTAGTAGCAGACCTATTTACTAGAACTTGACAGGCCAGAAAGGAGTGGCAGGAAATCTTCAGTGTGAGGAACAAGAAAAATATGCAGCCAATAATCCTTTATTAAGCAAGCCTGTCATTCAGAATAGAAGGAGAGAAAAAGGTTTTTCCAAAAAAACAAAAACTGAAGGTATTAATCACCACTAACCCAGCTCTACAAGAGATCCTAAGGAGGACTCTGTGAGTATTGCAAAGACCACAAAGGACCAGAGACATCACTACAAGCATGGAAGCTACAGATAACACAATGATTCTGAATCCATATCTTTCAATAATAAGACTGAATGTAAATGGACTAAATGCTCCAATCAAAAGACATAGGGTATCAGAATGGATTAAAAAAAAAAAAAAAAAAAAAAAAAAGACCCATCTATTTGCTGTCTATAAAAGACCCATTTTAGACCCAAGGACACCTTCAGATTGAAAGTGAGGGGATGGACAATCATCTATCATGCTATGGAAGTCAAAAGAAAGCTGAAGTAGCCATACTTATATCAGACCAACTAGATTTTAAACTAAAGGCTGTAACAAGGAATGAAGAAGGGCATTATATAATAATTCTGGGGTCTATCCATCAAGAAGAGTTAATGATTGTAAATGTCTATGCACCGAATTCAAGAGCACCCAAATACATAAAACAATTAATCAAAACATAAGCAATCTTATTAATAAGAATGTGGTAATTTCATGGGACTTCAATACTCCACTTACAGCAATGGACAGATCATCTAGACAGAAAATCAATAAAGAAACAATGGCCTTGAATGATACACTGGACCAGATGGACTTGAAAGATATATTTATAACTTTTTATCCTAAAGCAGAATATACATTAATCTTGTGTGCACATGGAACATTCTCAAAGATAGATCACAGAATGAGTCACAAAGCAGCCCTCAATAAATATAAAAGAATTGAAATCATACCACACACACTTGCAGATCACAATGCTATGAAACTTGAAATACCCACAGGAAAAAGTTTGGAAAACCTCTAAATGCATGGAGGTTAAAGAATATCCTACTAAAGAATGAATGGGTCAACTAGGCAATTAAAGAAGAAACTAAAAAATATATGGAAAAAAAATGAAAATAAAACAATCCAAACCCTTTGAGATGCAGCAACGGCAGTCTTAAGAGGAAAATACATTGCAGTCCAGGCCTATCTCAAGAAACAAGGAAAATCACAAGTACAAAATCTAAAGGCACACCTAAAAGAACTAGAAGCAGAACAACAAAGAAACCCCAAACTCAGCAGAAAAAATAATAAAGATCAGAGTAGAAATAAACAATACAGAATCCAAAAATCAGCAGAATAGATCAATGAGACTGAGTTGGTTTTTTTAAACAAATTAACAAAATTGATATCTGCTGGCCAGACTTCTCAAAAAGAAAAGAGAGAGGACCCAAATAGATAAAATCATGAATGAAAATGGATTTATTACAACCAATCCCCCAGAAATACAAGCAATTATCAGAGAATACTATTAAAAAATAAATGCCAACAAACTGAACAACTAGAAGAAATGGACACATTCCTAAACACCCACACACTACCAAAGCTCAAACTGGAAGAAATAGAAAATTTGAACAGACCCACAACTAGTGAAGAAATCAAATCAGTTTTCAAAAATTTCCCAACAAATAAGAGCCCTGGGCCAGATAGCTTCCCTGGAAAATTCTACCAGATTTTTAAGGCAGAGTTAATACCTATCCTTCTCAAGTGTTAAAAAAAATAAAAATGGAAGGAAAACTTCAGGACTCATTCTATGAAGCCAGTATTACCTTGATTCCCAAACCAGACAGAGACCCCAGAAAAAAAGGACAATTACAGTCCAATATCCGTGATGAACCTGGTTGCAAAAATTCTCAACAAGATACTAGCAAGTCGAATTCAACAGCATATAAAAATAATTATTCACCATGATCAAGTGGGATTCATTCCTGGGCTGCAGGGCTAGTTCCATATTCTCAAATCAATCAATGTGATACATCACATTAATAAAAGAAAGAATAAGAACCATATGATCCTGTCAATAGATGCAGAAAATGCTTTTGACAAAATATAACATCCTTTCTTAATAAAAACCCTCAAGAAAGTCGGGATAAAAGGAACATATTTAAACATCATAAAAGCCATAAATGAAAAGCCCACAGCTAATATCATCCTCAATGGGGAAAAACTGAGAGCTTTCCCCTGAGATCAGGAACACGACAGGGATGTCCACTCTCACCACTATTATTTAACATAGTGTTGGAAGTCCTAGCATCAGCAATCAGACAACAAAATGAAATAAAAGGCATCAAAATTGGCAAAGAAGTCAAACTTTCACTTTTCACAGATGACATGATACTCTATGTGGAAAACCCAATAGACTCCACAAAAAGACTCCTAGAACTGATGCATGAATTCAGCAAAACTGCAGGGTACAAAATAAATGTACAGAAATTGGTTACATTTTTATACACCAATAATGAAGTAACAGAAAGAGAAATAAAGAAATTGATCCTATTCACAATTGCGCCAAGAACCATAAAATACCTAGGAATAACCCTAACCAAAGATGTAAAAGATCTGTATGCTGAAAACTATAGAAAACTTATGAAAGAAATGGAAGAAAACACAAAGAAATGGTAAAATCCATGCTCATGGATTGGAGTAATAAATATCATTAAAATATCATTATTATCAAAGCAATCTACACATTCAATGCAATCCCAATCAAAATTGCACCAGCATTCTTCTCAAAGTTGAAACAAACAATCCTAAAATTTGTATGAAACCACAAAAGACCCCAAGTAGCTAAAGTAATATTGAAGAAGAAACCAAAATGGGAGGCATCATAATTCCAAACTTTAGCCTCTACTACAGAGCTGTCATCAAGACAGTATGGTATTGGCACAAAAACAGACACATAGACCAATGGAATAGAATTGAGAACTTAGAATTGGACCTACGAATGTATGTAAAATTAATCTTTGATAACGCAGGCAAGAGCATCTAGTGGAAAAAAAGACAGTCTCTTTAGCAAATGGTGTTGGGAGAACTGTATATGCAGAAGAATGAAATGGGACCACTTTCTTACACCATACACAAAAATAAACACAAAATAGATGAAAGACCTAAATGTGAGACAAGAAATCATCAAAACCCTAGAGGCAAAAGTAGGCAACAACCTCTTTGACCTTGGCCACAGCAATTTCTTGCTTGACACATCACCAAAGGCAAGGGAATTAAAAGCAAAAATGAACTATTGGAACCTCATCAAGATAAAAAGCTCTGCACTGCAAAGGAAATAATCAACAAAACTAAAAGGGAACTGATAGAATGGGAAAAAATATTTGCAAATGACGTATCAGATAAAGGGCCAATATCCAAAATCTATAAAGAACTTACCAAACTTCACATCTGAAAAACAAACAATCCAGTGAAGACAAGGGCAGAAGACATGAATAGACACTTTTCCAAAGAAGACATCCAGATGGCCAACAGACATGTAAAACCATCTCACCATCACTCATCATCAGGGGAAATACAAACCAAGCCACACTGAGATACCATCTCACACTAGTCAGAGTAGCTAAAATGAACAAATCAGGAAACTAGAGATGCTGGTGAGAATGTGGAGAAATGGGAACCCTCTTGCGCTGTTGGTGGGAATGCAAACTGGTGCAGCCACTCTGGAATACTGTGGAGGTTCCTCAAAAAATTTACGATAGAACTACCCTATGAACCAGAAATAGCACTACTAGAAATTTATCCTAAGGATACAGGAGTGCTGATTTATAGGGGCACATGTACCCCAATGTTTATAGCAGTGCATTGAACAATAGCCAAATCATGGAAAGAGTCTAAATGTCCATCAACTGATAAATGGATCAATTATATGTGGTTTATATATACAATGGAATACTACTGGCAATGAGAAAGAATGAAATTATGCCCTTTGCAGCAACATGGATGGAACTGAAAGATATTATGCTGAGTGAAATAAGTCAGTCAGAGGACAGATATCATAGGTTTTCACAGGTATGTGGATCTTGAGAAACTGAACATAAGACCATGGGTGAAAGGAAGGGGAAAAAATAGTTACAGAGAGGGAGGGAGACAAACCATAAGAGACTCTTAAATACAGGAAACAAATTGAAGGTGGATGGCATTTGGGGGAGAGGGGAAAATAGGTGATGGTCATTGAAGAGGGCACTTATGGGGATGAGCACTGGGTGTTGTATGTAAGCCAACTTGACAACAAATTATATTAAAAAATAAATTATATAAAAATTCCAAAATGGCAATTAAACTTCCCATTTAATGAAGAAAAGGCCAATTTATTCCATGGTTTCACCATACCTATGAGAGAAAGTCATATCTCTAAGTATAGCTCTTCTCTCTTTTTAATGGAAAATGTTAAATACATACTAAGATAGAAGAACAACATAATGAACCCATCACCTATCACCTAACCTCAAGAATTATCAACTTTTGGCCAATCATGTTGCTTCTATAACTCATTCACTATGCTCCACCAACACTGGATTCCTTAAGCCAAATCCCAGACATCACACAATCTCATCTGTAAACATAGCAGTCTATCTTTAAAAGACAAGGACTCTTTTTCATCAGAGCCATTAACACATATGAAAAATTAGAAATAATTATTTAATATCGTCAAACATCCAGTAGTAATCAAACTCATTATTCATTGAAATCAAGGTCCTTATATATTGCAACTGATACATCTCATACCTCAATCTGTAGTACTCTGTCTTGCTCTTTCTCCCTCCCCCACCGCCGCCTCTCTCTCTCTCTCTCTCTCTCTCTCTCTCTCTCACTTTGTTACTGAACAAATCAGAAATTTTTTTTCTGAAAAAAATTTCTCACACTCTGAATTTTACTAGTTGTATCCCCATGGTGTCATTTAACATGTCCCTCTTTGTCTATTTCTTCCTGCAAACTACTAATTAGGTCTAAAGGCTTGATTAAATTCAGGTTTGATTTTTTTTTTTAACAAAAATACTCCATGAGCGGTTAAATGCAGACATCAAGAAGCACATTATGTCATTATACCTGGTTGTCTCTTTTTGTCATATTAGCAGCCCTTGAAGGTCACTGGCTGTACTGTTTCATTAACAGTTGCAAAACGGAGATGATTTTCATTCTATTCTTTCCTCATTTAGCTTGAATATTTCTTTAAAGAGAATTGTTCCCTCATCAATGATTTCATTGCCCTGGGGTATACTTTGAACAGAAAAGAAGGTAAGATGCTTGATCTTGCTTTCCCTTTATCAATTTTCAAAAAATTGAGTTCATTCCCTAGCATCCATAAAAGGGTTTTTTTGTTTTTACTTTTACCATCATTATGAACTCATGGTTTTAAAAGTATTTTGTACATTTCATCTACTGTAGATATTAAGCCATTGTTTACTGATGCTCAAATTATCCCATTTTTAAAAATTTGGGTATAGTTGACACACAGTGCTACATTAGTTTCAGGTAGTCATTTGGAAAGTTTATACATTATGCTGTGTTCACCACAAGTATAGCTACCATCTGTCTCATTACATAGCTATTACAATATCATTGACTGTTTTCCTTACACTTTGCTTTTTATTCCCATGACTTACTCAGTCCATAACTGGAGGTCTGTATCTCCCCCTCCCCTTCATCCATTTTGCCCAACCCTCTACCCACCTCCCTTCTGGCAACCACCAGTTTGTTTTCTGTACTTATAGTTTTGATTCTGGTGTGTTTGTTTACTCATTTTTAAGATTCCATTTATGAGTGGAATCATATTGGTATTTGACTTTATCATTCTTGCTTATTTTGCTTAGCATTATATCATCTAGGTCCATCCATGTTGTCTCAAATGGCATGATTTCATCCTTTTTATGGCTGTGTAATATTCTATTGTATGTATATACTATGTTTTCCTTATCCATTCATCTACTGATGGACACTTAGGTTGCTTCCATGTTTTGGCTATTGTAAATAATGCTGCAGTAAACATAGGAATGTGTATATCTTTTCAAGTTGGTGTTTTTATTTTTCCTGGGTAAATACCCAATAGTGGAACTGTTGAATCATATAGTATTTCCATTTTTAATTTCTTGAGGAACCTCTCTACGTTTTCCACAGTGGCTGTATCAATCCACATTCCTGCCCACAGTGCATGAGGGTTCCTTTTTCTCTACATCTTCACCAACATTTGTTTCTTGTCTTCTTGATTTTAGCCATTTTAACTAAATGAGGTTATGAGGTGGTATCTGTCCCATTTTAAATTAATAAAAATCCCTTCAGGTTGGCTCCTGAGTTCTTTGTCATGATCCCACAGGCTTTAATAAATTCTTCATCTTATGTTATAAGATGTTATATATTTCCTTTTCTTTTTATTGAAGTATAAATCACATACAATATCCTCTTAGTTTCAGGTGTACATCACAGTGATTCAGTATTTTTATACATTAGTAAATGATCCCCATGGTAAGTCTAGTTATCATCTGTCACTGTACAAAGTTATTACAATATTATTGACTATATTTCTTATGATGTACATTACATCTCCAGGATTTATTTATAACTGGAAGTATGTATTTCTTAATCCTCTTTACCTATTTAGCCTGCCCCATAATCATTCTCCCCTTTGGTAACTAACAGTTTGTTTCCTGGATCTATGAGTCTCTGTTTTGTTTGTTTGTTTTATTTTTTAGATTCCACATGTAAGTAAAAGTTTATGGTATTTGTCTTTCTCAGACTTATTTCACTTAGCACAATACCCTCTAGATATATCCATGTTGTTGCAAATGGAAAGATTTCAATCTGTTTTATGGCTGACTAATATTCTAGTATATATATTCCACATCTTTATTCCATCTATTGGTGGACATTTGGGTTGTTTCTATATTTTGTCTATTGTAAATATTGCTTTAGTGAACATAGAGGGTACATATATCTCTTCAAATTGGTATTTTCATTTTCTTCAGATAAATACCCAGAAGTGGAATTGCTGGATCATATGGTTCTATTTTCAATTTTTTTGAGGAGTCTCCATATTGTTTTCCATAGCAGGTGCACCAGTTTACACTGCCACCAACAGAGGGCACACTTTTCTTCACATCCTCACCAACAGTTTTTTTTTTTCCTCTTTGATAAAGCCTATCTGATATAACGTGACATAATATCTTACTATGGTTTTGATTTGCATTTCCCTGATGATTAGTGATGTTGAGCATCTTTTCATGTGCCTGTTTGCTATGTTTTTATTTGATATTTTAGATATTTTATATACATATATATGACATATATATGTAAACAAAAACATGTATACATACCCCCTTTTGTTGATCACTTTTCTCCACTTTACTCTTTCCACTTAACAATATATCTCAGTAATCATGTCATGAAAGTGTAGAGACATGTTCATTTCTGTTTGTTTTTATAGTTACATAATGGTCCTCATGTATTTTTACAGCCACATATCACTCCAGTAGGTGGCTATACCATAATTTATTCAACCAGTCCTCTATTGTGGATACATGTGCTGTTTCCAGCCTTTTCCTATTGCAAATATTACTTCAATAAATTGTCTTGGACATAACTTTGGGGACAGATTGTGTCCTTGGGACACATTCCTAGAAGTGGAGCTGCTTGACCAAAGGATAAATGTATATGTAACTTTGCTGGATTTTGTCAAAATCCTGGTAGTTTGCATTTCCACTAGTAATGCCCAAGAGTATCTATTTCTCCACAAACTGATAGTATTTAATGTACAACTTTTATGATAGCTGATAAGTTGTATCTCAGTGTAGTTTTAATGTATATTTCTCTTATTAGAAACAAGACAGAGTATCTTTTCACATTTCTAAAAACCATTTGAATTTCTTTTGCTATTAGTTGTCAATCTCTCTTATTTATTTTTCAGTAGGATTTTTGCTCTTTTTTTATTTTTAGAAGTTCTTTAAATAATAAGCTATTAATCCTTTATCTGTGAGATAAGTTGCAAATATTTTGTCAGCTTCCCATTTTACTATACTTATGAGTGTTATTTGGAAGGAGGGCATAAAAACACAATTTTTTTCTTCTATATTTATCAACTCATACTGTTCATGGACTTTGAATTATAGGAAATAATTCCCGTCTTATAAAGAAACTCATCTGTTTTAATTTGGTTTCCTTTTTTAAAATACATTTCTAAAACATTTAGAATTTATCCTGGTAAATAGTACCTTTTTCCACATGGTTATGCTATTATCCTATAACAACTCATTTAAAACTCTATCTTCTATTTCAGCAAAAAAAAAAAAAAAAAAAACTGTAATCTGAATCTATCAAGAGGAAAATCACAGAAACCGAAGAAATATTCTCTAAAAGTACTGACCTATATTCTTCAAAATATAGCAACAGCAAAGGCCAAAGAAAGGCAACTAAAGAGATATGACAACAAAAAGCAATATGTGATTCTAGACAGCATATTTTACTAGGGAAAAACTTGTTGTGAAGGATACTATGGGATAACTGAAAGAAGAAGAATCTGGATTGTATATTAAAGTGTGTATCAACATGAAATTTTCTAAATTGGATAACTGTATTGTGGATACATAAAAGAATACTCTTGTTCTTAGGAAATATTCAATAAAATATTATCAGGTACAAGGACAAGATTGTGCAATTCTCAAATATTTATATCTATATCTACATAGACATATATATATAAATTGTGTGTGTGTGCGTGTGTGTGTATATGTGTGTGTGTGTGCATGTGTGTGTGTAGAGGAGACAGAGACAGAATGGAAATGGTAAAGGAAATCTTAGGAAATTTTATATGAGAGTTCTCAATACAATTCAGATTAACAAAATAAATAACATCTATCTTTTCCCCACTAACTCTGATACTGCCTGTATAATAACTTGTATATCCATCTGCAATTTGGTTTATGAATCAACACTACACTATTTTAATTATAGAAGCTCTATAATATGTTCTTTTATTCTGATAGAATTCACCCTGCTCATTGCTCTTTTTAAAAGAAGTTTCCTGGATATTCTTGCATCTTTGTTCTACTTTCTAGAATGTCATATTTTTATCAGAATTGCATTACATGTATAGGTTAATGTACAACTGACATCTTTATGATGTTGAGTCTTTCTACCCAAGAACTTGGTATACATTTCCATTTGATCAAGTCTACTTTTCTGTTTCCCCAGATGTTTTACAGTTTTCCCCATTCATGTTTTGGCACTTTCTGTTGGCTTATTTTGCTATTATAAATGTGTTATTCTCTTCCATTTTATCTTTTAACAAGTTTCAACACCCCTTCTGGGTTTCCCAAACTAAAAAAAAATTGTCAATAGTTTTGTAATTATTCTAAGGTGGGCATTTTCTAATCTGTTTTAAGTATCTTATTATTTTCAATTCTGTTGTAAAATTCTCAAAGCAAAATACATTGTAGTTCACTTTAATTAAATATTGCAAACATATGCTGTAGTTAGTACCTAGGGAAACAAGAATCTCTGAACCTCAAGGGTTAAATTGGTTCAAAGCAGCATGTGGCAAATGACATTGGATATCTGCAGAAGGCTTATAGCTTCCACATCAAAAACAGAAGGAGGGAAGCTAGAAAAAATAATTTAGTCTAGATGAAATGTAAACAAAATCGTTAGTTATTATCAGTGGCCTCAACATACCTGAATAAAGCATATGTGAACTAAGTCTTTAACTAAGGAGTAAGAATTTGTCAAAGTTTACTCAGTCCTGTCAAGGAAGAAAAGAACTAAATTATAACAAAGAATAAATCTGAGGACTAAAGAGAAACCCTCCATTGAGGGGCAGTTACCCTGTAGCCTTAAAAAAAAAAAATCCTGCAAGATCCTGATTTTCATGGCTCTTGTTTGGTACCTAACAAGCACAACCTTCAGGAGAAAAAGTATTTGCCAACTTTCAAGTATCCAGCCCGAACCAGGGACAATTCTCACAATAAACAAACCAATTGGCCTTGTGGCATATACATCAGTGTCTAGTGAATCTGTGGGAAATACAGTCACAACCTGGCATGCCAGCCCACAAGTCTTGTGAGGAGGTCTCTGCAGGTGCTAACATATACCTCTCAAACTGAGCATGAGCCATCCCAGAGGTCTGAGGGAGATTAAAACCCATAACATCAAATTAATATGGTTTCATCACACGAAGATGTTTGAAGTCCTAGATTGTTTTAGATCTGAGATGAGGAAATGGCTTTTCTGGACCTGTAAATGGGTTCCTGAGAGAGAAGCTAAGTGGTCCGGCTGACCTTGAAGATTCCTTAGACGTGAAAAATTTTCCAGCCTATGTATTAAAAAAAAACAAACAAACAAACTCAAAGAAACCCCTACAACAGGGCATGCGAATCCATGACAGAAATGATCCAAGTATTGTGGGGCCTGGAAGGAGCCCTGGTGGTGAGAGAAGATTTTCTATAATGATTATTAGCATTTAGGCTACCTAACGCTTAAAACCTCAGCAATAGGTGGCAGCTAATCTCCTCTAGAAGAGATTAAATAGGATCAACAGGAGCTCCAGTTAAAAGTCGCACTAATGTAAAATTGTTCTCCAGAGCAGTCCTACCAAAACCACTGGCTTTTTGTTTGCTGTTTTGTTTTTCCTATTCAAGAGAGGAAACCTGACAAGATTAGGGAGTTTGACTGCCTGGCTAGAGTATAAAGTTTTACAGGACTAATCAAATAGGTTTGTTACTCCCAAAACTCTCTCAGACTAAAATTAAATTGAAAACAAAGTTGAAATCTTCTTCAAAATTACTTGTTACTATAAAATTTCCATTGAAAATTTTGTCTTGGCAAATACCATATGATTGCACGTATAGGAGGATTAGGAGGAACTTAACGGAGGACCAAGGGGGAGAAGAAGGGGGAAAATAGTGGAGGAGAGGGAGAGGGGCAAACCATGAAAGACTCTTGAATACTGAGAACAAACTGAGGACTGATGGGTGTTGGGGGGAAGGGGGAAGATGTGCATGGAGGAGGGCACTTGTGGGAATGAGCAATGGGTGTTATATGGAAACCCACTTGACGATAAACTATTTGTAAAAAATTTAAAAAAAAGAAAAAAAAGAAAAGAAAATTTTGTCTTGGGGCACCTGGATGCCTTAGTCGGTTGAGCATCTGACTTTGGCTCAGGTCATGATCTCCTGGTTCGTGAGTTCAAGCCCTGTATTGGGCTTGCTGCTGTCAGCATAGAGCCTGCTTCAGATCCTCTGTCCCCTCTCTTTCTGCTCCTCCCTTGTTCACTTTCTCTCTCAAAAATAAATAAATAACATTTTTTAAAAAGAAAGAAAATTTTGCCTCTACTCTTTGTACGTCCAATATATTTCCTTCTTTATTCCTTCTCAAGATTCTAAAGTCAAAAATTTTAAGAGCAAGATTATAATAAGTGATGCTGAAATTATACATTAAACCTATAAAACTGAACTCTGGCTAAACCTATGGCTTTGCTAAAGTAAGTAAGTGGTTGTATTAGCAAATTGAACAGCACATTTAGAAAGATTCAAATTTTCTATTCCTAATTATTTATTATTTTAGCCTATTTATTAACATTGGCTTTCTCTTTTATGCCAGCTCCCTTTTATTCTGCCAGTTAGAAAGAAACACCAAGTATACTTCTGGGGCTTTACTGGGATTCAGCAGGCAATTCTCCAAGTCACTTAGACTTGTTCTCAGGAGGCTGTGCATCCTCACAGTTGGAGATTTATCTGTTTTCATTTTTTGCCCCTTTGTATTTCATAGAGAGATAGCCAAGAGATTGCTTTAATATAATAAACTTGCCCTTTGACTTGTGGGTTCACTTTGCCAAAATACGAGATGACCCAGAATAGGAATCAGAAGGAATCAGGAAGACCCAAATTCTACCCAGTGCCCTGCCAATGTAGGTATCTGCCACCTGATGGCCAGATGTCATGACTCTACCAGTATCCCAAGACATTGAATGAACAAACCAACAATAGACTCAAAGTCTCCCATTTTTCTTTTACTCTTTCTCTGGGATTGTTTCACAGCTTTGTGCCCTGCCCCCAACCCACCCTCTTTGACTCATCAAGCTAGAAAAGTCTTTCAGCCTGCTACATTTGATGTCAGATAGTTGGCCAACCATCAGGGTTTTACTGAGGGTCTCTATGTGAAAGAATTCCTAACCAATATATTAGAACCTTTGTGTTGCTATTGCTGATGATCTAAAAAGGGTGGTATATAAAACCAAAGGCCCCCAAAAAGTGTTATCATATATACAACTCCCTTCCCACTCTTAAATTAGTTGTGTTTGTGTGCTGGGTGTATATGAATGAGTTATACCATTCATACACATACAGGCATGCATACGCTTTAAACCTGAGAAACATTTGGTCTTTGTACTATATTTTAAGAAGGGCCTAAATCTTTATATGGCAATCAAAGGAGAAATCAGCTTTCTAAAGAGAGTAAAGCATATGTGCAGAGCATAGAGTTATGAAAGTATAAAGAACTACAGCATATGGGGAGGTATAGAAAAAGTAAGACCAGAGCAGGCATAAGATCTGGATATGAAAGACCTTGAAAAGTACCTAAAGGGTTTGAGGTTTATCATTAGCAATGAAGAACCACTGACGGGCTTAAACTGAGAGAGACATGGTCAGATTTGTACTGGAAAACTCACTCTAACAGCAGCATGGAGGATGGGCTGGACATTTCAGAGACTGAAGGGAAGTGTCCCAGGTAGAAGGTTGTTGCAATGATCCAGGCAAAAAAGAGGAAAGCCTGAAATAAATTAGTGGCAGAAGAGATAGGAGGAACATAAAGGAGAGACTTTGAGAATGCATACAACTTATTCACCAATTAAGAATTAGGGAAAAAGGAAAGGGAAGAATCAAAGATGACTGTCAGCCTTTCAGTTGGAATAACAGGGTGTACAGCAGTGTTATCTACCAAGGCAAGAACTACAATGGGAAGAGCAGTTCAGCTTGTGGAGAAAAGAATGAGCTCAATTCTGCACAGATTGAATTTCAAGCAATTGTACAAAATACAAGTGGGGACATCCAGAAGGCAGTTGGATAAATGGTTTTACAGATTGGGCATGAAGACTGGACTGAAACTGGATTTGGACACCATACACATATAAGTGGAAGACTGAGTAAGAGAAGTAGGTAAGATTCATTAAGGAATGTGTAGAGAAAGAGAATAAGGCAGAGGAGAGAAGCTCGTGTACCTCTACCATGTTACGGGCAAATAGAGGAGGAGGGGCCAGTACAAAAGTCTGAAAAAAGCAGAATATTCTCCAGCTGGAGGAAGACCAAGGGGCTATGGTATAATGAAAAGAGTCCTGAAGCTGGAGAACACTTCAAGAATGAAGATACTCAAAAGCATCAAATTCTACCAAGGACACAGAAGAAATGATAAATGACAAAGATTCCTTTGGATTCAATAATTTGAGCCCAGTCCTGAAAGACAGATCTAAGAGGAGGGAGAGAGGCAAGCCATGAGAGATTCTTGAATGCTGAGACCAAACTGAAGACTGATTGGTGTGGGGGGGAGGGGGGAAATGGGCATGGAGGAGGGCACTTGTGGGGATGAGCACTGGGTGTTATATGGAAACCAACTTGACAATAAACTATTTGTAAAAAAATAATAATAAAATAAAAAAATAAAATGCCACTTCCAGGGCACCTGGATGGCTTAGTCAGTTAAGTGTTCACTCTTCATTTTGGCTCAGATCATAATCTCATAGTCATGAGACTGAGCCCCAAGTCAGGCTCTGTGCTGAGCATCAAGCCTGCTTGAGATTCTCTCTTTCCTTCTCCGTCTCCCTCTGCCCCTCTCTGACTTACTCATCCATGTCCATGCACACACACTCTCTCTCTCAAAAAATAAGAATTAAGGAACTCCTGGGTGTCTCAGTCAGTTGAGCATATGAGTCTTGACTTTGGCTCAGGTCATCATCTCATGGTTCTTGAGTTCAAACCCCATGTCAGGCTCTGCACTGATAATGTGGAGACTTCTTAGAATTCATTCTCTCTCTCTCTCCCTCTCTCTCTCTCTCTTTCTGTCTCTCTCTCTGCCTCTCCATTCTATCCCTCTCCCTCTTTCCCTGTCTCTGAAAATAAATAAACTTTTTAAAAAATAAATAAATAAAATGTCATTTCCTCAGGGAGAGCTTACCTCACTCCCAGACTAGGTTACGTCCCTCTATTAAACATACTTAGTACGATATGCTTTTCCTTAATAGCTTGTATAGTAGTGATAGCTAAATTATTAGTTATATAATTATAGAATATAAAATATTAATTCTGTAATTATATGTAATTTTTAATATCTACCTTCTTTCCCCACCAAGTCATTTGTTCCATGACATTAAGAAGTTCATCTCTTTTGTTTATTGTTGGATAATCAGCACCAATGGACTTAACTGGTGTTCATTCTTTCATTCATTCAGCCAATAATGATGTAGCCCTTGTGACATGACACATGGTACACATACTAGACACTTAAGAAATACTTGTTGAATGAATGAATGAAGTGCTATAGGATGGCTCATTTAAGGACAAAATCAAATGAGCAAATAATCTATAATCATAATGTGCTATGGTACAAATTTGCAAAAGGGATTGCAAGTGTGAGGCACTTGCTAGGGTGAATTTAAACAGGGAAAGCTAACTTTGGACAGAAGTGATGATTTGGGGAAAAAATAATGAATATGGATTGGAACTGATGCTGGAGGGGTGGGTGGCCCACAAAAGGAAATGTTATTACTAGAACCACTCTTCCCAGTATTCACAGGTGGGATCCAGCTGTATACTACAGCACTTTCAGTAAGTAAAGGAATAGAGTTTCTTACCTTAATTGAACCATGAATAATACTTCTGTTCTACTTCAAACCATAAACCTATATATGACTCCAACAATTGTAAGATAAAAGACTTACAGTACAATTCTGAGAAAAGAAGTATCATTATATTTTTCGGTCTCTCAGATTTAATTAAAGTTCAGCAATGAAAAGTAGCTATATGTAACTACTCTGGAAAAATGATGGTACTAGGAGCAGTAACATAAAAACAGTGAAATGATAAACATTACAGTCCAGCAAGCTCAAAGCTGTCTACCACGTAAGACATGAACTTGAGAACATTTTCTTGGCACTTTTGGACTGTTTGAACTAAATGGAGCGTAAAAAGGCCTTACCCATTTTTTAAAATTCCATTCACCCTCTTAAGAAGACCAATGAGTTTCTGAATAACTAAACAGTAAGTCTGGAATCATACTTGATCCTAGGAACTTTTACACTGTTGAACTGGGTGGCCTTCAACAGCAGAGATACAAAAAAAAAAAAAAAAAACAAAAACAAAAAAAAACCCTTTCCCTGCAATACCTCTTTGCAAATAAATCAGTCTTGCAAACAGCTTTCAAAAATCAGGAGGCCTCCAATAGCAAAACCATTTGGCTTACAATGGCTTCCGTAGCCCTGGCCATATTCACCAAACCAGGTCTCCCTAAGTTTCCATATTTGCCCATATGTCTAGTATAAAGAAAATATAAAACATTGTCATCATTTTCATCTCCTGTCTCAGCCCCTTACAAAATCATAACAAACACATGAAAAGCTCATTAAAGGTAAAGATAATAAAAGGGAAATATAAATAAAGAAAAACAAATATCCATCAAGATGCCTGTCCCAGCTGGCTAAAGGCTGGAATATTTCTAAACCACCTGAGTGTCCCTCTCCCTCTCCAGCCGTCAACAAGCTAGTAAATAAAAGGTTAGTTCCTGGCACCTACAGAGGCACCCATTCTGACTAGTGAATGCCTAGACTGTGTGAGATGACACACAGATGGAGAGACAGAGATGGAGATAAAGATTCTCAGAGACAGACAGAGGGAGAGAGATAGAGATACATCGAGAAATACAGATAAATATTCCAAAAAAATAGGCAAACTGCATTCATTCTATTTTTAGCACCTATCTTCTGATTCCCTTTAGGGTCAGCATAGTTCTCTCTGGATCCTGGGCAAACGGGTTAACCTCACAGTTAAAGAAGGTAGGAAGTCAATGTTTAAATAACCCTATTATTTCCACAGAGATACAGTAAAGCAAATCTGGCATGAAAAAAAAAAAAAGAATGCTGTAATAATTACCCAACTTGTACTTTGATTTTCATTATGAAATTGAAGGTTTTGATCCCTGAAGAAAATCTTCTAATGGACTTTGTCATAGAGTTGTAAACCAATGATACCAAAAGAAAGTTAGGCTTGTGTTCAAGGAGGCATGGTGGGCTTCACTGTACGTCTGCTATGTAAGTTCTCCCGGTTCTGTAAGCTCCTGCTCATTTCCTTAGCTAGCCCCATCCCAGCTCCAGAGTGTCTGTTCTATCACCCAGGCTGTGCCCTGCCACTCTTTAAAAATATCTCTCATACTCTGCTAAAAGTTCCCAGAAACTTATTTTCCCATTTCTTTCCTCTGGGTGTTTAAAGTTTCTAAATAAGCAGGGGTACTTATCAGCACTTTCCCAGTAAAAAGCAACCCATGAAAATTCTGGGAATTTGAGGGTGAGTACATTAACTCATTTGTGAGTTCCCTTGAAGTAAAGGACAACTCAGTGTTCAAGAACCCCTGCTAAGTTACACATTGCCCCCACTGATCATTATTAGCACACAGTTGTAGCTAGGTGGTCTCATGGAGCCTATAATAACAGGGCTGGATGTCAGGTCAGGAGTATTCGCTCTCCTACTCTAATGAGTGAGCTCATTTACATGGTGCTGTGGTCAGAATGTTTGCCTTCTCCCCAAATTCACAATCTGGAATCCTAATCGTATAAGATGGTGTTAGGAGGTAGGTTATGTTAGGTTAGGTCACGAGCGTGGAGCCCTCGTGAATGGCATTAGTGCTCTTATAAAAGAGAAGCCCCCAGAGCTCCTTAGCCCCTTTTGTCATGTGAGGATACAGAAAGAAGTCTACAACTGAGAAGAGAGCCCTCCTTCAACCATACTGCTCCTCTGATCTCAAACTTCTAGTCCCTAGAACTGTTAGAAATAAGTTTCTGTTATTTAAAAGCCACTCAGTCTGTGGCTTTGTGTTACTGTAGCCTGAGCAGCCTAACACACATGGGAACATAGGGATCCTGTGGAAAGAAAATCATTTTGTTAAGAATTTAGAAGAGAGGTACCTAGATGGCTCTGTTGATTAAGTGACTGACCTGATTTTGGCTCAGGTCATGATCTCGAAGTTCATGGGATTGAACCTGTGTCAGGTTCTGCACTGATAGCACAGATTGGGATAGCTTGTGCTTCTCTTTTTCCCTCTCATTCTGCCGTTCCCCAACTCCTGTGCACACATGCGTGTGTGCATGCTCTCTAAAGAAACAAAGATTAAAAAAAAAAACAAAAACTTAGAAGAGGGATAGAGATGACAAGGACCATGGAGGGAAAGATATAGGCTCCAGACCTACTTAGAGGCTCCATCAGATCCCTCAGCTGAGGAGGACAGTCTCCCTTTCTCCAAGACAGCTCTGGGGTTGGGCTGCAGTGAAGAGGTGGGGAGTCCAGTAGCCCTTTGTGGTAGAAGACACCGGCAACAGAGCAGGGGCAAGGTCCCTCCTTTAATTGCCCTGTGAGCAGTGGACACCAACAAAGACTCCAGAGGGTAAAAAAAAAAAAAAAAAAAGTAAAAGTAAAATATATATATATGTATATATATTTATACACACACACACATGCACACACACATATGGAGCCTGAGTCCCAGGAACATAAAGAGAAACTCTCCTAGGGCCTACTACTAGAAGGGGGTTTGTGGGAGGAACTGTGGCCCCCCATGACCAGGTACAAACATCCCAGCTGTTCCTTGACTGCAGTACACTAGAACTAGTAAGGCCTGGGGGCATCGTTCTGAGCTGTACTCACCCATTCACCCTAAGATTAAGATGCACCGTCATTATTTCTAGCAATCTCCTATGAAGCAATATGAAAATGCCTAATACACACATTTTCTAAGAAACGGCCCTAAAGGAAGGCCCCATTCTAAGTAAGTCACTGGTGCAAATATACACAGAACATCTCTGCGGATGTCAAAAGGGAAATAGCAAAACTGCTCATGAGACTGATGATGTTCCCTCCCATGGGCTTATGCCTTTCCGGACATGAACTTGGAAAGAATGTTCCAGACAATGGAAATGCTTTGACTTGTTCGGACTTTTGTGTTACGGGTGACTTTTCCTCTTTGTTTAAACTAAACTTGTTTCCATTATTGCCTCCCCCCCCAACAATGAGAACTTTTAAAGCCAGCCACCCTCCCTAATAAAAATTTAATGTCACAGATACACTGTACATCTGTTTTTGTACCATGTAGATATCAATGCTTCACATTTAAAAAAGAGAGAATATGATATTTTGTCCCCAAAGACCAGTGTTTGTCTCTTGGATGTTGATACTGTGCCGCGCCCCCTGGGGAATTCCCCCCTGTGCTGGGAATGCAAGATTTGTTTTCACAGCATGTGCATCTCAAGAGCTAACCCTGCAAGCCTTTGGCCCACCCCAGGCCCAGCTCATCTTCCACTGGAGCCAACAGTACATACACCGTCAAAGATCTAGAACATTCCCTCACACACACAGCTGAGATGGTATCCACATGTATTCCCCAATGCCATAGCTTATGTCTATTATGTCTCCAAACTGGCCAGCTGCTGCTTTGCATCCAAATGATACTGCCTTTTGTTTTGCTGTATACCATTTGTGCCTACTCAAATGTAATCCATTACTACTCATTAATTGTAGTTAGACATGTCCTGAGCTTCTCCAAAACACTGCAGTATAAGCACTTTGCCCTCCATGAACAGGAAAATCAAACTTCTTTTTTATATCCAAAATGTTCTTAAACAACATAGTCTCTCTGCATAAAGTTCTTACAATTTCCCAAATTCCAAATCAAATTCTTTACTTCTCATAATCTATACCAACTGTCAAATCATTGGTGAAGTTGGCAAAAAAATGGGAGTTCACACTACTTCTTTTCAGCTCCCTGCTCACCACTCAAAGAACATAAAGTCAACATCTACCTTTCTTTGCGTGGACTCTAAAAAAATCCTCAAAATATGAATTTCTAAATGGAGAAGGTGTTTTCCAATTATATTAAGCAGAGGGAATCATTAAACAGGCACCTACCACTCTGGGGGAAAATCCACACATTCATCTCTAGTCATCGTAAAATACAAGTATCCTAAACAGAGCCATTATGCTACACCAAGGCACCTTCAGCATTCATTTAGTGGTCCTGCTCAGTAAGTCTGAGCTGGTGATAGCATCCAATTAATCACCCAGGTATTAGACTTTGTGATGCGGAGCAATGAAGTGCTAACGAGGACCACGTGTGGTTGTGAATGGCCTCCATGTGACCAGCCACACTTGCCGAATGGAGAGAAAACACTCAAGGTGGAGCTATGAGGGATCTTAGACGGAACTCCAAGCAGTAATATTGTGATCGGGTGTGCCAATGACTTCAGAAGGATTCCAAATGGTACGTTAATGTTTTGTGTCGATTTAATTTCAAAACATGCTATTTTCAAAATCTTTTGGGGGTTCCTAATTCATTCATAATGGTATTTGTGGGTCCATTACCCTTCAACACATAGCAATTTAAATTAATTTCATTCATTAGGAAGAATGAGTGCATTGGAAAAATAAACGTATCTGAATTATGCCACACTTTGGCCTTCCTACCTCAACTAGTCATGCAGAATTGGCAATTTGTTAACATACCTGAAATATGCTTTGAAAGATTTGAGTACAAGGCCAACTTCAACTTTTAATCAACCCTTAAGATTCACACATTTTCACATTTTACATTTTCATCAGTAATTTATCAGTCTGACACCAACTGCCTGTTGATACTAATGGCTCATGTAGAATGTCTAAATCAATGTTTCTCAGTCAAGGGTGTGACTCTGAGTAGCCTGGAGAGATTTTGAACACTGACATGCTGATTCCCACACCTGGAGAGGCTGATTGCTCATGGTCTGAGGTTGGGCTCTGGAATCCTTATTTTTAAACAGCTAATCCAGAGTCTGACTTACACATATGTTTAGGAGCAAACTCACTAGTCCTTTAAAACATGATTCAATTTAACATTTTATATTCATATCTTAGATTATATTCATAACTATAAAGATGCTCTATTTTTATTTATATACAACTTTAAATCTGTCTGTTCTGTGGAGTGAGGTGAACAAGCTTAGATGATGGGGCTGAACTTTCCTGAGGTGGACATTTGTGGATGTCCACTGTTCTGGTTAATATTATTCAGTAATAAACCACCCCCCTAATCAGTGGTGAGAAGTAACCATTTGTTTATGACAGGAAATAACACAGGATACAGCAGGGATGTTTACCTTTTGGTCTCACCTGAGAAGACTCAAACACTGAAGGTGACTCAATAGCTGAGGATAGGAACCATCTGGAAGCTCCTTCACTCACATGTCTAGCACTGGGGCTACACTGACTCCAGCAGAACTCAGCTGGGACTGCCACTCAGAGCACCTTGCATGGCCTCTCTCTGAGGCTGGGGCTTCCTCACAGTATCACGGCCTTGGGATAGCTGAATTTCTTACTCACTCTAGTGTGAGTGTTCCAGATGACAACGTGGACAATGTGCACTGCCTTTATGACCACACTGGCACCATGTCTGTGTTATTGCCCAAATAAAAACAGAAAACAAAAAATAATAATAATAAACCTTATGGAAGAATTCCAGGCACACTCCAAAGCCTCATTGGGAAGAGATTTGAGGATGAGGGGCACAGCTTTAAGTGTTCCTCCATCCCTACCCTGATTTAGCTTGAAATAGGCCCTAGGTAGACACTTCCCCTTCACAGTCCTGATGCAAGCAAAAAGGAATACATGCATACACGCAGAAATTCTGCAACATCTATCAAATTATGGAAGGCATGTGGCCAGCTATCCCAGGAGGTGAAAATGAAAAAGCAAAAAAGGATGCTCCTAAGAGTTGGAAAATACCCTTTTCATACCCGCAAACAATTTTCACCTTCCTGAATTGTGGTCTCTTAGATCAGTGATTGAATGAAGACTGCACATTTTCACAGTGCTTCACCCTTTTCAGCGAGCTTTCTCTTTCATTCTCCCATTTCGAATTCACAGATAGAAATTCCTGCAGCAGGTACAAAGGGAAGGCGGTTTTAATAGCTCCAGCTTTCAGATGTGAGAATAGAGCGTCCAAGATGTGGACTAGTGTTTTTTGCAGTCATACTGCTAGTACGTGGCAAAGCTAAGGCTTGGAGCCAGGGCGACTGTGTACACTTCATACTTTATTCCACAGGGGGTTGTCCAATAGTCTTCACTAATTACACAACAGAAAATCTCACCATGCACACATCTCAACCATACTACTGAAAGTGCCTTAGCTGGCAATTCAAAAACGTTGTTCATTTACATACCACTAGCTGACAATTCTTGAGTGCTTGCTGTATTAAATGTCTGATATGGCTGTAAGCATTTTTCATGCGCACTCTTTTCAGTTGCAGAACTTGTTTGTTATGTACCCATTTATTCATACTAGATGGATAAATATCTGGGTGCCTAGGTTCAGCTCAGGTCATGAACTCACGGTTCATGAGTTCGAGCCCCACATAGGGCTCTGTGCTGACAGCTCAGAGCCTGGAGCCTGCTTTGGATTCTCTCTCTCTCTCTCTATCTCTCTCTGTTCCTACCCCACTTGCACTCTCTCTCTCTCAAAAACAAAGATTAAAAACAATTTTTAAAAACCAAGATGGATAAATAGGGAATATAGTCCCCCAGATACAAAATGGTGGTAGTTACCTAATTTTTCACAAGATAACTGTTCTTTATATCATCTGGCAACACCAAGTAAATTCAAAAACACCAAACAAATTGCAGTCAGTGACCATGGGGGGAACACAAACATGTCCCTCATCTCTCTGTTTCCCCACTTGACCTACATGCTTTGCCCCATGTGTGTATATAGTTCTTCCCAAATTCACGTAATTTTCTTGCTAAAAGTATTTGCTGCAACCACCCAACATGAATAAGCATCCTGAATAGATGAACCCAAGTAGCAAATGAAAAGGG
Source organism: Proteles cristata cristata (assembly GCA_017311185.1). Classification (NCBI taxonomy): domain Eukaryota; kingdom Metazoa; phylum Chordata; class Mammalia; order Carnivora; family Hyaenidae; genus Proteles; species Proteles cristata. The sequence continues at coordinate 122,775 of JAESUZ010003519.1, read as the reverse complement.
AAAGCTTCAGATCTTGAGGAGAAGTTTAAAATGATAAAGCATAAAAAGAAACAAGAGAACTTGTGATATCACAAGAATAAGAAGCTGAGGAAACTGGCCTTGTGCATTGCCTGTGATGATGCAGCAAGCAGCAGAGAAAGTTGTTTAGCAGGAGGAACTGTGGCGGCTACAGCATCTCCTGAACAAGTCTGAAGAGGCTGCAGGCAATGGTGCCGGGCCGCTGGTGTGGAACTGATGATGAGGTCAGGTGGCTGTTCACCAGAGCTGAAAATGCCAGAACTATTGCCTGCTGGAACTGGGCTGACAGGCACCTGCATGGATCCACGGCAACGCCTCCAATACCAAGCAGAGTGTCAAGCACGGCACAGCTTCCCATCTCACTTAACAGCCATGCTGCCTGCTTCATAAAGAAAGGACATGGCAAAACAACAAAGACCGGATTTCTGTTTTAAGGTAATGCAGAAGGAAGATGGATCAAAGCACCACACTTTTGGTGTCACAACATTCTGTTCTGTTTCCTTCTTTCCCTCTCTTCCTCCAGAACTCAGAAAGCCTCCCATTTCATGGTATGATGCCACCGAGCAAACCTCATGATTTCTGTAAGGTGAAGTGCTATGTATACCATAGTTTTTTTTAATTTATTAGGGATTTAAGACGTTTAAAAGTTTTATTGGGTTTTTGGAAGGGTATTCCTTACTACACTATACAGGTGTTGAATGTTCTACCCAATTCTATTTTTCCCATAAGCCCCATCATTTTTATTGCATGAAATTCTATAATGCCTTGATTCTGAGAAAGACATATATTACACTGTAGCAGAAATAATTGTATTATCTCATTTAATCCTTTTACCCCTACTTTACAAGAGAAAGTACTGAACACTGAATGTGGTTTCCATTCAATGTCAAAATCTGACATCTGTAGTTTCTTCTCCCAACTTGTGTTCCCTTTCTTTCTTCTAATATAGTGTTTCCAAGGACTGCCACTATTCAAGAGTCTTTCCTAGGATGTCATGCTAAGAAAAGTCACGAATAGGGGAGTAGCTCCCAGCCCCATGGGAAGGATGGGATTTGCTCAGCATCCAAATGGAAACTGGTTTCTAGTGTTTAGGCCAAAAGTTCACCAAAGAAAATTCTCAGAAGAAGTTCTTAAGGCCAAAAGAAAGAAACAGAAGGACTTCCAAGAAATAGATCCTAAGGAAAAAAAAATCCAACTGGCAATCTGAAATAACAGGCAATTTTCCCAAAATGACTGATAACTATTGCATTACTTTCCCCAAGGTCAGCAGCAGAATAGGAATTAGAAAGACCAACTTGGGACCTTCCCTACTCCTTTTAAATATTGTGTTTCTGTTGCTTAGAACGTTCATATTTCTGCATCAGACTGTTCTCCTTGCTATATTTCACACCCCCTCTGGCTTCACATCAGAAGAACAAGGTCAGTATTTGTTTATAATGGAATAGGGGTGCGATGGTGAATAATACAGATGTATATTTGACTTGGAACAAATGCAGTTCACCTTTCTTCTCTGAGTAAATTCAAATCTTGGGAGAGACTGCAGTGCATAAGCCTTCAAAAGGCGGCCCTCCTTGGGTATTCAAAACATATTTTATCACACCACAAGATCCTCTTGTTTCAAGCAAAAAGCACCAACAAAGAAAAAGATAGTTTCTGTAAGACACTTGTTGGATTTTTGGTTTGTTTCGGATGGCTGTTATTTCTTTGGGGACAAGTTGTAAATGTTAACAGAAAAAGCAAATTATGTTGATGGAATTGGGAATGAGAGGTTTAAATGAATAATTTGAAATAGGTACATCTATCATATCCTACAATAGTACGTTTTCTCAGACCTATTGCTTTGAGTTTTTAAAAAAGGATTTGGGATAAGTGTTTCTACATTAAACCTTAGAATGCTAAGGTCAAGATGAAGAGAATCAATTCAATTGAGCTTTTGAAACAGGGACAGGACAGGATCAGTCTTGCAGCACACAAGAGATTATCTTCCATTTGGAAATAGGCAGGGACTAAAGATACAGAACACAAAACTTTCCATTGGATTTCTATTTTGTTTCTTTTGAGGCCACATGTGTCTGTCTAATCTTGACCACAGAATCAGAATGTTAAAAAGACTTTGAGGGTTCATCGAATCCACACCCGAGCTTATGGGAAGACCTCCCACTAAACCTCCTGACACATGGGGACTTACCCTTGTTTTTAAAGACCTCCACGAAGTCTTTACAAGAAGTGTTCAAACACCAGCTCTCCTGCCAGCAGTCTCCTTGGCTTGTTGAATTTGCATTGGCCCCACCTCCATTAATCAATCCCACCCCAGCAAATAGGACCAGCCTCCTTGTCTCTAAACATTCCAACATCTGCCCCCGCTTATGTGTGCGGTGTCACCCAGCTCTGGCCCCTGAGCCAACAGTCTTGTTCTAATCTCCGTGGGGGCTAAGGCACAGGTGTGGGTCTCAGGCAGCCAGGACCCCCACCATCCCCCACATGGCCACTGGCAGTCCTCGGCTTCTGAGAGGCCAGCGTGAGGGGAGGCAAATTCCTAAACACTCAGGAGCCTTGGAGTGTTTCATTCTTCACAGAGAAAAAAGATTCGTAGATCTTCTATTAGGGAGGCTGAATGTGACACGTATGAAATATCTGCCCCCCCCCCATCTTTTAACAGTGAATTGACAATTGTTTAGCTTCCCTCAATCAAACTCCCAATCAAGCCTCAAGCCTTGGAGGGCTGACTTTTACCAAAACTCCCACTCTGCTGGCTTAAAACAGCAAGGGAGTAAACTTTTCTTCCTTGTTAATATGAAAGAATTGGAAGTGCTAGAAATAGCCCCAGGACTAAAGAAACAGGTACTAACAGCGATGTTTCCCAGGAAATGTTTGTGGCCAGAAACGTGAATGAGGAACACTCAGCTACCTTGAGAGGAATGTCTGCTTTCCTTGCCACTTGTATCATTCCACCTCAGAGAGGCCACTGAAATGCTTTTCCTCCATTTCCTCCATCAGTGCTTTAAGGTCTCACCCCACCCCACCACTGGTCATCAAATGGCCTGAGAGAAACATATGAGGGTTGTCCATAGCATCCTTCAAAGTAGCCAGGATCACATAAGGAGAACGGGGCCATTGCCACATCCCACCAGCTTTCAGTAGACAGACCACCCTGGAGATGGGTGAAGGGCCATCACCCCATTGTGAGAGGTGGATCCTGTTTGATTATGTGCCTCAATTTCAGCAACAGAAGACAGTAGGTTTGCAGTTACTGTTGTGGCTGTCCGCTCCAGTCTACAATGACATGAGCTTGAGAGAAACCCAAAACTACCTGGAATTGGAGAGCCTTTCAGGGCCAAACTCTTCTCAAGTGGCACAGATGGCACAGATTTTTAAAAGCCCAGGCCCTTTCACACCCAAGCTGTATCCCAGAGAGTTAGATACACCAGCTACACTCTGCAGATAAGACTACTCGCTTCCCTTTAACTTCCTGCTTGTATGCTCTCTCCGAAAGCCTCACTCAAGCTACAGATTTTGACGTTTAGTGTAATAACTATAAAAAGCCCTCCTTCATTTATCAAAATCATCTTTCAACCTCCCTTACCGGTTTCCATATTCACTGAGAAGTCACATCCAAGTTCCTACAACCCTTTATAGTTCAGATGACCTTAAACTGACATGTGAATTTGGATTACATTAAATCAGTGTTTCCAAAGCGTGGGTCATCCTTTCTTTCATAAGGTGACTTTCCCAGACTAAATGGAGACATTTTTACATGGCAAACAGACTGCTTACACAAACTCAGTTCATGTGACTTTTAAAGAAAGCATATAAATTATACCATCATAAACCCTTCTCTTTTCAGGTTTGTAACTGGAGTGTCATAAATATCAGACTTGATCATCTTTGGTTCATAATCCAGATGTCACTATCTTACAGCAAGAGCCAAAAGATTCTTAGAAAGGGTAGCAGCGCCCCCTGCTGGTTTCTTTTACAGGCTGAGTTTTCACAAGGTAAAAATCTGGGTATGAAGTCCTTTGATGCTAAAATTCCTCCTAGTTGAGAGAGGAAATGAGGTTTTGAATGAGACATTCTTCATTTCCTCAACAAGGCACACTGCAGCAAAGAGAGGCTCATGTTTCCTCCATTATTATTTCTAGCATTTAATAGGGCCAGCCACATTAGACTTGATGACATCTCGGTGGCATTGTTCCCTATTACTAATGGTGTATGACAAAACTATGAGGGGTTTAACATGTCCTCTTCTATGTAATGCTCCCACTACAGGCAACAGATCAGCACCACTGGTGATCTTCAAGGTGGTCCCTCAGGAACCACAGTTGGACAAGGATAGCCCACTTGAGATGACAGACCCTGGTTCTGTGCCACTCAGCTTGCTATTCTGGAATTTCATCTGCAGCAAGAAAGCCCCAATCAGCAGACACATTGTAGATTATCAATTCCAATATGAAAGCCCCTTCCAAACACCCAAACCATTTACTACCAAAGGAATCTCCATGGATTTAGAAAACTGAGTGATCTTTTGGGTGGCTAAGTATAGCATAGTATCAATGCAGTCATTCATCACTCAACAAAAATATCATTGTATTCAACAAACATTTAGTGAGCACTTACATTGTCTTAGCACTGCGTAGGCATCAAAGATACAATGGACAGAAACAACAACAACAACATCAAAACCTACCCTTATAGAGCTTGTTGTGCAGGGGAGAAAACAGGCAACATACAAGTAATCCCCAAAATGAAAATATTACAGCCTGTAACAAAGGACATAAAGGAAGTATTTATGTACATACATACATAATCTAGGGGAGTAGAGACAGTTTCTCTGTGTAAGTGACATTAAAACTGACACCAAGAGGACAAATGCAAGTTACTGAGGATTGAGGCAGGAGGGAAGAGGGAAGCATTTCAGGCAGAGTAATAAGCATGTGAAATAACTAACTGCCAGGCAGAGAGGGCCAAGTCATTGGATGTGAACCTATCAAGGGTATCCATGTCTTTATTACATGATTTCTATAAAACTGACACCTCCTCTCTACTTCTCCCTCCTAAAAAAGATCATAGAAGCCAGTGAACCCTTTCGAGCAATTGACCTAATTCCTACAGCAAACCAAGTCATCAGCTTCTATCTTGGAGAAATGAGAGAACAGTGGCCAAGCCTTGTACACAGTGGGCATTCTTCCAGGTTTAAAATATACTACTGGGAGTTCTGGATCCCACCAAGGTCTTTGCTTTGTCTTCACATACTTGTAGCTTCTTGCACCATGTCCCAGCGCCAGAGTTTTCCCTTGTGTGGACAACATCTACTTACCTGGATCTCTCAACTTCCCAGACACTAGACATCCTTCCTGTACTTAATAGTGCTTTTCCACACTAAAAAGTCCCTGAATTTTACTCTGGTCTTCTTTGATGATGCCTCAGAAAGATGATCTACAACACTGTTATTTATTTATTCCTGATATTTTAACACTCATTTAGAACTCACAATGTGCCAAATGAGTTCTATGTGCTTCACAAATAGTAACTCATTGAATCCTCCTAATAATGCCATGAGGTGGTTATTAACATTATCTGCATGTTACAAAGGAAGAAATTGAAGAACCAAGAAGATGAGAAACTTTCCTGAAGTCACTCAGCCACTCAGCTGTAAGTAGTAGAACCACTTACTTAATCCTTTTTTTAACATAATTGTAGAGTCTATGTCTCCGATGGGTAGAACAAAAATTCATGATGGACAAATACCAAAATTTTAGACAAATATAGGATCAGTATCACTGATTTTTCCTTCTGCCTCCTGCTCCTATGTGGCTTAAGCACTAATCCAGTCTTCGTTGAAATTTTTTGTTATTTTTCTTTGTTGTGTATTTTTTGACATTAATTTTTATTTTCAAAAATACTGCATTAAAATTTTATTTATCTTGATAACTGTTGTTGGGTTTTGGGGGGAGGGTTTGTTTGTTTTGGTGCAATCAGGCAAGACAAGTGCCTTACATATCTTATCATAGGCCCAGCTCTGGTGGCATCAAACCTTATCCTTCTATCACCCACCCCAAACAGTGTACAACCTGAGTGACATATAATATTATTAGATACAAACACAGCTTCAGGACAAGTCCTCCCTAGCTACCACTACCTCCCGATGAGACTGTGATCCTTAAGTCTCTCTCATACTCTTGAGCCACAACTATGCACAGCTGTAGTTTGCACATCCTACTGCACTGTGATTATTGCCTTCTACCTGCCTTTCTAGCCTGTGAGCTCTTTGAGGTCAGAGACTGAATCTCTTTCGTCATGACAGGTATACAGCCTTGTACAGTGTTGGTTTCATAGAAAACATTTAATAATTGTTGAATGAAAGTCACCTTGGCTCTTTTTCCACAATTAGTAAGTATTTCAATATAGCTAAGTGAGATTCTGCTTTTATCTGGTTTAGTTCCAACAATCCATATAGAATTATTACATATTGCATAATATATATAATAGTATATAATTATGACATTAGTCCCATAATCCATGTGCATCCATGTTAAAGGGCTAGTGACCTAGAATGACCTGTGGTATTATTCAGAAAAGAATATTTCAGAGCTACCTGGTCTCCTTGTTCACAATCCTCTAGCCCAAGGATAGCCCACTCTTGGCTCTTCGAGCTGCCTTTGCCCACTCACCATCTCCTTGGACTGCTGTGTAACAGAGGAAGGACATACCATGAGCACTGTTGGAGCAGAACCTACTTCTGGTTTTCCAAAGCACTGATTCTACTTCTGTTTCTGCTTGACCAAAGTCCTGTCCACATGCTGGCCTGATGCTCTTGGCGGTCTCATTCCTGGCTTACAGACCCGGCTGCACCTCCAGTAGGAATGCCTGCACCCCTGTTTGGTTTCCTGATCTTACTTCCTGTCTTGTGGCCACAGTCCTGACATTGGCCTGAAGTCTCTAACCACAGGCTATAGCCAACATCCCCTGTGTTCCAAGTCTTGGCATGGTGATTTACGGACTTCTCACATTTGAATTTAGTTTGGACCCCATCATCTCAATTGAGATTTCACTTCTTATTTGATGCCAGTAGAAAATGGTCTTTCCAAATTCTTAAGTCTCTAGAATTGTTCATCTGGCTCTACATCTAGAGATCTTTAAAGCAAAACTAAACAACTCAGCATCCAAAACCTCAGCTCCTGAATTTATCACCCACCTCAGAGTCAAACAACCCCACCCTAATGAAGTTTATTTCGCCAATAACTTGAGTTTTGCTTGGATTGATTTTGCTATAGCTGTTGGATCACTTAACTTCATAACTAGAAATTTTCTTCCTTTCCTTCAGGGTGCCCACTGTTTCTGAAGTTCCTCCTTCCCTCCTATCTCTATAAATATAATACCTTTGCTCAGTGTGTACAATTAAGGCCAACTGACCAAAGAAGTGTGATAGGCAAGGTGCCCAGATATGATGAAACAGCAACAACTGTCTCAAGTTGCTGCATCACCGTTCACAAAACTTAAAAATCAAGTCTCAGCTGATACCAATCCAAACGTATCTTTCCAATTTAGTGAATGCCAAAATTAATTTACAAATACAGATCAAAACTGGAAGAAGAAAAGGAAGAGTTCAAGAAAGATGTAACATTCAAATTAATCTTGAGACTCTGGGAGAACAGCCAACTAATGAATTGCAAAATATAAGCCCAAAAACATCCACAAAAGTATACAGGTAGTTCCTTCATGGTATAATTCAGGCATTTGAAGACAAGTATGTATCATGGCATTGATCCAACTCTCTCTCTTTATATAGAGTACGATTATGAAGCATTCATTATAAACAATGAAACTGATTTTCATTTTTTCCCGATAGAATTAGATTTCTTTATATATTCATCTTGGAAAACTTGGATAAACATGCAATGATTAAATTATTATTAGGTTATTATTTTATATAAAGAGTGAAACCTTGGATTGCAATTAACTTATTCTGTGAGTGTTCCACAAGACAAGCAAACATTTCTAATAAATTTTAACTTTATGAATGAGCAATGTCTTGCAATATGAGTAGTACGTAATGGTGAATACCACATGATCACAACTAAGCCAATGTTTTCTCTCTCTCTCTCTCTCTCTCTCTCTCTCTCTCTCTCTCTCTCTCTCTCTCTCTCTCGCTGTGGGATTGTGGGTGCTCGTCTCCCATGCTCAGATGCTTGGTCTCAGGCCACAGTGTTTGGCAGAAGTCAGTGATTTTTCAGAATATTGGAAGGTGCCCACAATTGGCACTAGTGTATTTCTGGTCACTTCAAAGCACCTATGGGAAATCCTTTGCTTTCCCACACGAGTAAGCTTTGGAATGTTTTGCTTCATTCTAGGTCAGGCTGCCTGCAGATATAGACCCTTTCCTCTGCCGCCTATTGCCAGTTACATTAAATACAGTGTATGACAAGAGTTTGTTAATACTGGGGGCGCCTGGGTGGCTCAGTCAGTATAGCATCCGACTTTGGCTCAGGTCATGATCTCGCAGTCCGTGGGTTCAAACTCCACATCGGGCTCTGTGCTAATAGCTCAGAGCTGGGAGCCTGCTTCAGATTCTGTGTCTCCCTCTCTCTCTGCCCCTCCTCAGCTCATGCTCTGTCTCTCTCTGTCTCAAAAATAAATAAATGTTTAAAAATAAGAGTTTATTAATACTGTACTATAGTCAACATCTGTGTAAGTGTATACAAATGGCCCGCATGCAGAAAAGGTTGAAAAGAGAGGCAGTCAGAAAGAGATGGTTACAGTGGAAGTTAAGAAGGAAATCATCAAGAAGTATGAATGAGTATTGTTGAGAGTGCTGCTATGAACACTGGGGTTCATATGCCCCTATGCATCAGCACTCCTGCATCCTTTGGGTACATTCCTAGCAGTGCTATTTCTGGGTCATAGGGGAGTTCTGTTGTTAATTTCTTGAGGAACCTCCACACTATTTTCCAGAGGGGCTGTACCAGCTTACATTCCCACCAACAGTGTAGGAGGGTGCCCGTTTCTCCACATCCTCGCAAGCATCTAGAGAGTCTCCTGATTTGTTCATTTTAGCCACTTTGCCAATGTGAGGTGGTATTTCAGTGTGGTTTTGATTTGTATTTCCCTGATGATGAAGGACACTGAGCATCATTTCATGTGTCTGTTGGCCATCTGGATGTCCTCTTTGGAGAAGTGTCTGTTCATGTCTTCTGCCCATTTCTTCACTGGATTATTTGTTTTTTGGGTGTGGAGTTTGGTGAGTTCCTTATAGATTTTAGATACTAGCCCTTTATCTGACATACCATTTGCAACTATCTTTTCCCATTCTGTTAGTTGCCTATTAGTTTTATGGATTGTTTCCTTTGCCATGCAGAAGCTTTTATCTTGATGAGGTCTCAATAGTTCATTTTTGCTCTTGATTCCGTTGCCTTTGGGGATGTGTCAAGTAAGAAATTGCTGCAGTGGAGGTCAAGGAGGTTGTTTCCTGCTTTCTTCTCTAGGATTTTGATGGTTTCTGGTCTCACGTTCAGGTCCTTTATCCATTTTGAGTTTATTTTTGTGTACGGTGTGAGAAAATGATCTAGTTTCATTCTTCTGCATGTTGCTGTCCAGTTCTCCCAGCACCATCTGTTAAAGAGTCTGTCTTTTTTCCATTGGATACTCTTTCCCACTTTGTCAAAGACTAGTTGGCCATACATTTGTGGGTCTAATTCCCAACTGACGAATGGATCAAGAAGATGTGGTTTATCTATACAATGGAATACTACATGGCAATGAAAAAGAATGAAATCTGGCCATTTGTACCAACATGGATGGAACTTGAGAGTGTTATGCTTAGCGAAATAAGTCAGGCAGATAGGGATAGATACCATATGTTTGCACGTATAGGTGGATTAGGAGGAACTTAAAGGGAGGAGAAGAAGGGGAAAAATAGTTGGGGAGAGGGAGGCAAACCATGAGAGACTCTTGAATGCTGAGAACAAACTGAGGGTCGATGGGGTGAGGGGAAGGGGGGTGATGGGCATGGAGGAGGGCACTTATTGGGATGAGCACTGGGTGTTATATGGAAACCAACTTGACAATAAACTATTTAAGAAAAAAATAAAATTTGAAAAATACAAAAAAAAAGGAAGTATGAATGAGGTATGCAAGTGCTCAAAATTTCAACATTTAATAAATCTGTCAACCATTTGCACAATATTAAAGAAGAAAGAAGGGGGCTAGATGCAGCAAAAGGAGACATGAGAATATCAAAACAACAGCCACATGTTCTGGAAGATATAGAAAAGTTGTTTCTGGGGGCACCTGGGTGGCTCAGTCAGTTGAGCAACTGACTTTAACTCAGGTCATGATCATGAGTTTGAGTCCCATGTCGGGCTCTGTGCGGATAGCTCAGAGCCTGGAGCCTGCTTCTGTGTCTCCCTCTCTCTCTGTCCCTCCCCCACCCTCTTTCTCTTTAAAGTAAATAAATATTTTAAAATTTTTAAATATTTTTTTAAAAAAGAAAAGTTGCTTTTGGTTTGGATAAATGAGAAACAACTAGCAAGTGATACTGTGACTGAGAACTTTCTCTGCAAGAAGGTAAAGGCTCTGGAGCACCTGGGTGGTTCAGTCGGTTAAGCATCCAACTTTGGCTCAGGTCACAATCTCACGTTTCGTGGGTTCAAGCCCCACGGTGGGCCTGGAGCCTGCTTCGGATTCTGTGTCTCCCTCTCTCTCTGACCCTCCCTGCTCACACTGTCTCTCTCTCTCTCAGAAATAAATAAAACATTTTTTTTAAAAGCCTCTACGGTAATCTGAAGTTTGGGGTAAATTTTAAAAAAAGAAAGAAAGTAAAGGCTTTGTACACTGACCTTGTAAGTAAATGGGCAAGTACGTCAAAGGAAATTAAGAAGACTACAAGGCAAGCAGGGGATGCTTTAATTATTTTAAGAGGAGAAGTAGCTTCCATAGTGCTGTGAGGCATGGACAGGCTGCAAGTTTGGACGCTAAGGCAACTGAGGCGTTCCATACTGAGTTCCATAAGCTTATGGTTTTCAAGTGTTACCTGCTGGAGCAAGTTTTAACTATGATGTGATTGGGGATTTTTTGGAAACAGATGCCAAAGAGGACCTACATTACAAAAGAAGACAATGAAATGCTCGGTCCCAAGCCCGTGAAAGACCATCTCACCCTCTTGTTTTGTGCAAGTGGGGATTTCAAAATCAAGCTCCTGCTCATGTATCATTCCAAGAATTCACAACCCTTCAAGAATTGCAAGGTGCAGAAGAGCCAGTTAAACATTATGTGGAGGTCCAACAGCAAGGCTTGGGTCACTTATATCTCATTCGTTCAGTGGATCAATGAGGTAGGTCTTCAGTCATACAGTGAAGAAATATCTTTTGGAAAAGAATCCACCACTCAAAGCCTTGCCAGTTATGAATAATGTTCCTGCTCATCCTCCAGGCCTTGAGGACAACTTACTGGAGGAATTTGAGTTCATTAAGGTCAAGGTCCTTCCTCCCATCACCACTCCAATCCTCCAGCCCATGGATCAGCAGGTCATTTCAAACTTCAAATAAGCTTTAAACGAAAGCACTATTTCAGTGATGCTTCAAAGTGAACAAAGGAACAAACCTTACCCTCCAAGAGTTTTGGAAAAATCATTTTCACATCATAAACTGCCTCAAGATCATTGATAAAACCTGGGATGGGGTCACCAAGAGAATTCTGCTTGGAGAGTACTGTGGCCTGATTGTATTCTTGGACATGACTTAGAGGTGCTTGCTCATGAACAGGAGCTGCCAGTTGTCAAAGAAATTGTGTCCTTGGGGAACACCATGGGACTGCAAGTGAATGAGGATAACACTCAAGAGCTGGTGGGGGAACATGGCCAGGAGCTGACCACCAATGAATTGGTGGGTCTGCATTGTGAGCAACAGCAAGAGGTTCTGGAGGAGATCTCATCTGCAGGAAGAAGGAGAAAAAGGAGAAGGAATCCCTCACTTCAAATGAGAGTATGGAGATGTGTAAAATGTGGGAAACAGTTTTGTAGAAAAGCACCACTCAAATAAGGCTGTAGCAGTGCATATGATGAATCTGTTTAATGACAATGCAATGTCACATTTCTGTGAAATCTTCAAAGAGAGGCAAAAGCAAGTATCATCAGATAGGTTCCTTGTTAAAGCTGCATGAAGAGAAAAAGATTCCATTGAGCCAATAGATAGCAGGGATTCTGTTGGTGATAGTCAAAGTCATCCTATAGTATAACCCTCCTCTCTTGTCTTCCTCACACCAGCCATGAAGATTTTCAAAGATAAGTGAGGGTTAATTTGTTTATTTTTCCTTACATTGTGTACTTTCTTTATTATTTCGTATTACAGTATTGTAATCTTTTTTATATGAATATTTTTGTGTCGTAGAATGAATCATCCGAATTTCCATTATTTCTCACAAACGAAGGTTTTACCGCATGAGGGCTGCTGCAACAAAGTGCCACAGATTAGGTGGCTTGAAAAACAGAAATTTATTGTCTTACTTACAGTTCTTGATGCTACAACAGCAAATTCATGGTGTTGGCAAAGTTGGTTCCTTTTCTAGACTATGAGGGAAGGATCTGTTTCAGGCCCCTCTTGGCTAGTAGAAAGCCGTCTTCTCTCTAGGCCTCTTCATGCCATCTTCTCTTTATGCATGTTTGTCTCTGTGTCCAAATTTCTCCTTTTTATAAGGAATCAGTCATATTGAATAAGAGCCACCAAAATGAACAAATCAGGAAACTCTAGATGCTGGCAAGGATGTGGAGAAACGGGCACCCTCCTACACTGTTGTGGGAATGTAAGCTGGTGCAGCTCCTCTGGAAAACAGTGTGGAGTTTCCTCAAAAAATTAACAACAGAACTCCCCTATGACCCAGCAATAGCACTGTTAGGAATTTACCCAAGGGATACAGGAGTGCTGATGCATAGGGGCACATGAACCCCAATGTTCATAGCAGCACTTTCAACAATAACCAAATCATGGAAAGAGCCTAAGTGTCCATCAACTGATGAATGGATCAAGAAAATGTGGTTTATCTATACAATGGAATACTACATGGCAATAAGAAAGAATGAAATCTGGCCATGTGTAGCAACATGGATGGAACTTGAGGGTGTTATGCTGAGCAAAATAAGTCAGGCAGAGAAGGACAGAAACCATATGTTTTCACTTATAAGTCAAACAGGAAAACTTAACAGAGGACCATGGGGGAGGGGAAGAGGAAAAAATAATTGGGGAAAGGGAGGGAGGCAAACCATGAGAGACTCTTGAATGCTGAGAACAAACTGAGGACTGATGGGGGTGGGAGAGAGGAGAAGGGGAGATGGGCATGGAAGAGGGCATTTGTTGGGATGAGCACTGGGTGTCATATGGAAACCAACTTGACAATAAACTATAAAAGAAAAATAAATAACATAATAATGTTTTAAAATTGTTTAAAATGAATAAGAGCCACCATAATGACTTTGTTTGCCTCTATAAAAACCCTGTCTCCAAATAAGGTCACATTCTGGGGTATTCAAGGTTAGGATTTCCACATAACGTTTTAGGCACTAGAGGTCACAATTCACTACATACAATGTTCATATTTTTATACCTTAGTTCACTTTAGGAAGGATTTAAAATTACCAAGTACATATATTAACAGGAAAAGTAAATTTAGAAAATACATTGGCCAGCTTTTCCCATTCTCCTGAGGCTTCCAGAAGAGATGCTTCCCATGGTGATGAGGACCAGCCCCTTAGAGAAGAACAAAGAAGCAGGACAACTTCCTTTGTTTCTTTTGGTCATGATTTTCTGAAGTCAGGGTGAATTTTAAGTCATGGAGAGCATAGAAAAGTTTAAACATGAATATTTTATTCTCAAGTTCATTAAGCTCTAGGATTTAAATGGTACAGTTTGTCATTTGCTGAAAGAGCAATCCACTCCCACCTACATCACAGACAATATTTGTTCCTAATCCTATTTTTACGTCACCAGTCAGAACTTGCTACATGATTTGTGAGGCTCAGTGTAAAATGAAAATGTGGAGTGCTTGGGAGTGTGGGGACAAAAAGGGTGAAGAGAAGTGAGAGACACAGGCTTCTGTTATATAATGAATAAGCCACGGAAATAAAAGGAACAGTGCAGGAAAAAAAAAGAAATTTTGGGTCCTTTGTTCAAAAATTTTTATGAATTTTAAGATTGCAACATCAGAACATTAAATCAAGTACGGAGGCCTTCTTAGCAGAGCTCTGTGCAATCACACAACTTACATACGCATGAAGCCATCCCTGATTGGAGTGTATCTGCAGCAATCATACTAAATACACATTTTGCAATGGCAAAAATATTGTTAAATTTACTTCAGTGAAAGTTTTAGTTGAGGGTGCAGGGCACAAGTGACAGACCTCCACAGTAACCTACGAAGCAAAGAAACTATTATAATTAGTCAAAGTTTTGGACTGGTAGGAAAACTAGATTTCAGTTACTTACCCACAGTTTACTTCTTGCTCATTGCACTGTCAGAGGCTGGTCAATCAACAGTTATGTGAGGCTTTCTCTGAGCAGCCCAGAAGCCTTCCATCTTGCAACTGCACCACCTTAGTGTTCTTTGCTTCCAGTCACAAGGAGTAAAGAGAGAGTAGGGAAAGTCTACTCTCTTCATTTTTCAGACCAGAAGTGATGTATTATCTTTGTTCATGTTCTCACTGACTAGAACTCAATCCAATATTCCCAACCTAACTCATATAGGCTGGGAAATATAGTTTCTTTGTACGTTCAGGAAAAGGCAATGAATTGGTCAACATGTAGCTTAACTCTGCCACAGAAACTATGAGCTTCCACAGAAATAAATCCACCAACTAAACATTAATAAGCATCAACTAGATCCAATTAGCCTATAATAAATCCATCACTAAACATTAATAAGCATTAACTAGGTCCAATAAGCATAGGACCTTGTTGGAAATTGAGAAAAGGTTAGAGAAAATATTTCAGTACCTTCCCTTAGAAGGCTTACAGCTCTTTTTTTGTGGAGATAAGACACACAAACACCAGGAAGATCAGTATCAAAAGAAGTAACTATATCATTGTGCAATCTGGAAAACTTCATGCAGGAACTTGTATTTGAGGAAAAAATGGAAATAAACAAAGATTACCCAAATGAGGACAAGCAAAGGTTTTTTATTCCAAGCTTGCTATAGAAAGGGAGACAGCCACCATCTCTTGGAGTTGTCAGAGACTCAGAAGCAGACAAAGGAGTGGGAAAGCTTTACAGTGAAGAAAAGAGAAGGCTTTAGAGCCCTGATTAGAAGCAGTGGCATGGGGAAGCTGTAGGTAAGCTGACTAAAAGTGACGCATCCTGTATGATTGGATAAGTCTTTCTCCAGTTGTTCCTAAGTTAGAAGTGGGGACAAAATCAGGGGAATTATTAATCAAGTCCTAGATTCGGGGCCCATTGATCACAGGGTATTATTGTTTGGCTTCCTAGACTGCTTGTTAAAGGCAGTGGTCTGAGTTCCTACAAGTCTGAGTTGTGGATAGTATGTTGGCTTCCTGGACTGGTTGCTACAGACTGTGAGTCAGAGTTCTATTTGTATATATGGTCTAGCAACTATCTCTTTGTGTTCTTCAGTCTCTCAAAGGCTTTGGAAAGGGAAGGACAGTCCACAAATAGGAATGTCATGAACAGAGAGTATTTTTTACAAAGAAGATGAAAGAAACAGATCAGCATAGAGTTGATATTTCATGTTCATTCATTCAGTTATCCATTCAGCTAATTAACAAAGATTCATGGAATATCGACTCCCTGACGTTGTTCTTGGTGCCTGGTGATAAGAAAGAGGGAGACATAATCTGCAAGCAGTTTATGGCCTGTCTCAACAAGGGTCCTGCTCATGCCCTATAGAAAACAATCTGAGTGGCTATTTTCTCAATTTTCCCAAGATTAGACATAACTAGTACCATGGATGGAAAGGAGGGAGTTCATTCATTACATACAGTGGGTACCTTAGGGTATTCAAGGTTAAATCTCACCTGGAGAGTAAGAAAGGATAGAAAGAAAAGATGAACATGTAAACAAATAAGTGCAATAAAATATTATTAATAGGCTTTCCCTACTTGATCTACTACTGCTACTTAAGAATTTCATATTGCCGGGGCGCCTGGGTGGCTTAGTCGGTTGAGCGTCCGACTTTCGCTTGGGTCATGATCTCGCGGTTCGTGGGTTCAAGCCCCGCGTCGGGCTCTGTGCTGACTGCCAGCTCAGAGCCTGGAGCCTGTTTCAGAGTCTGTGTCTCCCTCTCTCTCTGACCCTCCCCTGCTCATGCTGTCTCTCTCTCTCTCTCTCCTAGAAATAAATAAAAACATTAAAAAAAAAAAAGAATTTCATATTGCCTACCAACCATCACCACCTAGATGCAGCCATTAATGTCTAGCCAAAGACAAAAGAAGTCAGAGTCAGTCTCCCTTAACTTTGTGTGAGCCTGATGGTTGATTTGTTCGTACCCTTCAACATCATTGTATTCAAATACAGTATTGATTCAGTAGTTTTCAAACCCTGATTCCAATAGCTAGGTTAACTATCCTTCCCTAAAGTTGCCAGGAGGATGATTGTATGAGACCAATTCCCTCTTCATCCCTATAAGCTGACAGTCCTGAACAGGTTGATTGTGTACCAAATCATAGCTCCCAAATGGATATCATGAAATCCATCTTTTTAACACTCTAATCATTTGGAAAACAGTGTGTGTTTGTATGAATGTCTGAGAAGAATTTGGGATTTATGAAATTGAACATGCTATTTTAAACATTTATGTTCATTATGTATACGGTCCCAAAAGGCAATGCTAGCTGCTCCATCCTGTCTTCCTAGCTGAGAAATTACGGGGCTCATAGAATGTTCAATGAGGGACACAAAGGAATGAGGGGTTTCTATTGAAGCTTCAAGAATGATTTTCCAAAAGCAATAACTAAGGTAAGAAGAAATGTAAGAGATACTGGGACAGATAAGGTTAGAAAAGGCGTTCCAGAAGACCAGCGTGATAAGCCCAGATGGATAAAATAGCATGAAACTTTCCAGAATGACAAATGTTCCAGGTCGCCCAGAGGAGAGGAAGCTAGAGAAGTAAGCAAGGGCCATATCCTCAGGCACTTTGTAAGTCTGTTGAGGTGTGAGGCATTTATCTTAAAGGCAAAGATAGGGCCTTTAAAAAGGTTTTAAGAATGGACTGGGGCGCCTGGGTGGCTTAGTCGGTTAAGCGTACGACTTTCGCTTAGGTCATGATCTCGCGGTTTGTGGGTTCAAGCCCCGTATTGGGCTCTGTGCTGACTGCCAGCTCAGAGCCTGGAGCCTGTTTCAGTCTGTGACTCCCTCTCTCTCTGACCCTCCTCTGCTCACGCTATCTCTCTCTCTCTCCTAGAAATAAATTTTTTAAAAAAACATTAAAAAAAAAAAAAGAATGGAAATGCTATAACCAGACTTGTTTTAAAAAGAAGGTCCTGTCTCTTACACATTATGGGTGGAACTTGTAAGATGATCAAATGTTTATGAAGGAGCATTTGGCAAAACTATGAAAGAATTTTGAAAGGACAAGAAAAAGATCATTTGTGTTCAGTCTTAGATTCCTTCTGAGTTACCTTACCATCTTCACTGTTTAAACATTTTTTACAATTTTATCAGTTATATAAAATTGACAATAAGGCAAAATTTTTTGTATACTGAAATGAAAATTAGTTGTGTCCAGTGGAATATAATTGATTATTGACTTATTTTGCCTCTATTTGTAAATTCAGTACAGTATTCATCATTTGCCTATGTATGTATGGTACTTTTTTTTTCCTTCATAGTTTATTGTCAAGTTGGTTTCCATATAACACCCAGTGCTCATCCCAACAAGTGCCCTCCTCCATGCCCATCACTCCTCTTCCCCTCTCCCCCACCCCCATCAGCCCTCAGTTTGTTCTCAGCATTCAAGAGTCTCTCATGGTTTGCCTCCCTCCCTCCCTTCCCCCAACTAGTTTTCCCCTTCTCCTCCTGCATGGTCCTCGATTAAGTTCTCCTAACCCACCTATAAATGAAAACATGGTATCTGTCTTTCTCTGCCTGACTTATTTTGCTTAGCATAACACCATCGAGTTCTATCCACATTGCTACACATGGCTAGATTTCATTCTTTCTCATTGCCATGTAGTATTTTTTTTTATTTTTACAAATAGTTTATTGTCATGTTGGTTTCCATATAACACCCAGTGCTCATCCCCACAAGTGCCCTCCTCCATGCCCATCTTTCCCCTCCCCGCAACACCCATGAGTCCTCAGTTTGTTCTCAGCATTCAAGAGTCTCTCATGGTTTGCCTCTCTCCCTCTCCCCCACTATTTTCCCCCTTCTTCTCCCCCATGGTCCTCCCTTAAGTTCCTCTTAATCCTCCTATACGTGCAAACGTATGGTTTCTGTCCTTCTCTGCCTGACTTATTTCACTCAGCATAACACCCTCAAGGTCCATCCACGTTGCTACACATGGCCAGATTTCATTGTTTTTCATTGCCATGTAGTATTCCATGGTATAGATAAACCACATCTTCTTGATCCATTCGTCCGTGGATGGACACTTAGGCTCTTTCCATGTTTTAGCTATTGTTGAGAGTGCCGCTAGGAACATTGGGATACATGTGCTCCTATGCATCAGCATTTCTATATCCCTTGGGTAAATTCCTAGCAGTGTTGTTGCTGGGTCATAGGGGAGTTCTATTGTTACTTTCCTGAGGAACCTCCACACTGTTTTCCAGACGGGCTGCACTAGCTTACATTCCCACCAACAGTGTAGGAGGGTGCCCGTTTCTCCACATCCTCACCAGCATCTAGAGTTCTCTGATTTGCTCATTTTAGCCACTCTGACTGGCATGAGGTGGTATCTCAGTGTGGTTTTGATTTGTATTTCCTTGATGAGGAGGGACGCTGAGCATCGTTTCATGTGTCTGTTGGCCATCTGGATGTCCTCTTTGGAGAAGTGTCTGTTCATATCTTCTGCCCATTTCTTCACTGAGTTGTTTGTTTTTCGGGTGTGGAGTTTGGTGAGTTCCTTATAGATTTTGGATATTAACTCTTTATCTGATATGTCATTTGCAACTATCTTTTCCCATTCCGTTGGTTGCCTATTAGTTTTGTGGATTGTTTCCTTGGCTGTGCAGAAGCTTTTAATCTTGATGAGGTCCCAATAGCTTATTTTTGCTCTTGATTCCGTTGCTTTTGGGGATGTGTCAAGTAAGAAGTTGCTGCGGTGGAGGTCAAGGAGGTTGTTTCCTGCTTTCTCCTCTAGGATTTTGATGGTTTCTGGTCTCACATTCAGGTCCTCTATCCATTTTGAGCTTATTTTTGTGTACGGTATGAGAAAATGATCTAGTTTCATTCTTCTGCATGTTGTTGTCCAGTTCTCCCAGCACCATCTGTTAAAGAGGCTGTCTTTTTTCCATTTCCTACTTTGTCAAAGATTTGTTGGTCATACACTTGTGGGTCCAATTCTGAGTTCTCTATTCTATTCCATTGGTCTATGTGTCTGTTTTTGTGGCAATACCATACTGTCTTGAGGATGACAGCTTTGTAGTAGAGGCTAACGTCTGGGATTGTGATGCCTCCCGTTTTGGTTTTCTTCTTCAATATTACTTTGGCTATTACTTTGAGGTCTTTTGTGGTTCCATACAAATTTTATGATAGTTTGTTCTTGTATGAACAAACTATTTGACTTGTCCTTTGAACTGGTTGTAACATCTTACTGGTTCTTCATTAATTAAAGAATTAAATAAAACTTCTGATACATGTTAATTTTATATCTATATGAGTATCATTATTATACCCTTCTTTTTAAAAAGTACAAATATAACAATAATTTAGCAATATCTATCAAAATTTCAAAGTACCTTTCCTTTGAGCAGGAATTTATCCTATAGATATATTTTTAAATGTTGAAAATGTTATTTGGCAAAGAAGAAGTCAAACTCTCCCTCTTCGCAGATGACATGATACTCTACATAGAAAACCTGACAGACTCCACCAGAAGCCTACTAGAACTTATCCAAGAATTCAGCCAAGTTGCAGGGTACAAAATCAATGTACAGAAATTGGTTGCATTTTTATACATCAACAATGAAGCAACAGAAAGAGAAATCAAGAAACTGATCCCATTCACAATTGCACAAAAAACCATAAAATACCTCAGAATAAACCTAACCAAGGATACAAGAGATCTGTATGAGGAAAACTATAGAAAACTTATGAAGGAAATTGAAGAAGACACAAAGAAATGGAAAAACATTCCATGCTCATGGATAGGAAGAATAGATATAGTTAAGATGTCATTACTACCTAAAGCAATCTACACATTCAATGCAATTCCAATCAAAATTGCACCAGCATACTTCTGAAAACTAAAACAAACTATCCAAAAACTTGTATGGAACCACAAGAGACCCCGAATAGCCAAAGTAATACTGAAAAATAAAACCAAAACGGGAGGGATCACCATCCCAGACTTTAGCCTCTACTACAAAGCTGTCATCCACAAGACAGTATGGTATTGGCACAAAAACAGACACATAGACTAAAGGAACAGAATTGAGAACTCAGAAGTGGACTCAAAAGTATACAGCCAACTCATCTTTGACAAAGCAGGAAAGAATATCCAATGGAAAAAAGACAGCCTTTTTAACAGATGGTGTTGGGAGAACTGGACAGCAACATGCAGAAGAATGAAACTAGATCATTTTCTCACACCATGCACAAAAATAAACTGAAAATGGATAAAGGACCTGAACGTGAGACAGGAAACTATCAACACCCTAGAGGAGAAAGCAGGAAACAACCTCCTTGACCTCCACCGCAGCAACTTCTTACTTGACACATCCCCAAAAGCAACGGAATCAAGAGCAAAAATAAACTATTGGGACCTCATCAAGATTAAAAGCTTCTGCACAGCCAAGGAAACAATCCACAAAACTAATAGGCAACCAACAGAATGGGAAAAGATAGTTGCAAATGACATATCAGATAAAGAGTTAAAATCCAGAATCTATAAGGAACTCACCAAACTCCACACCCGAAAAACAAACAACTCAGTGAAGAAATGGGCAGAAGATATGAACAGACACTTCTCCAAAGAGGACATCCAGATGGCCAACAGACACATGAAACGATGCTCAGCGTCCCTCCTCATCAAGGAAATACAAATCAAAACCACACTGAGATACCACCTCATGCCAGTCAGAGTGGCTAAAATGAGCAAATCAGAGAACTCTAGATGCTGGTGAGGATGTGGAGAAACGGGCACCCTCCTACACTGTTGGTGGGAATGTAAGCTGGTGCAGCCCCTCTGGAAAACAGTGTGGAGGTTCCTCAGGAAAGTAACAACAGAACTCCCCTATGACCCAGCAACAACACTGCTAGGAATTTACCCAAGGGACATAGAAATGCTGATGCATAGGAGCACATGTACCCCAATGTTCATAGCAGCACTCTCCACAATAGCTAAAACATGGAAAGAGCCTAAGTGTCCATCCACGGACGAATGGATCATGATGATGTGGTTTATCTATACCATGGAATACTACACGGCAATGAGAAAGAATGAAATCTGGCCATGTGTAGCAACGTGGATGGACCTTGAGGGTGTTATGCTGAGCGAAATAAGTCAGGCAGAGAAGGACAAATATCATATGTTTGCACATATAGGAGGATTAGGAGGAACTTGACGGAGGAACAAGGGGGAGAAGAAGGGCGGAAATGGTGGGGGAGACGGAGAGAGGCAAACCATGAGAGATTCTTGAATGCAGACAGAAACTGAGGACTGATGGATGTGGGGGGGAGGAGGGATGGGCATGGAGGAGGACACTTGTGGGGATGAGCACTGAGTGTTATGTGGAAACTAATTTGACAATAAACTATTTGTAAAAAAATAAAAAATAAATAAAATAAAATAAAGTAAAATAAAATAAAGAAAATGCCATATTAACAATAGTCTTTGCAACAGTCCTGTAACAACCTAAACATCCATGAGTGGATTCTTACTGTAACCTTATAATGAAACATTTACAAACTCATAAAAAAGAATGAGGAAGTTCCTTTGTATTAATAAGGACAAATCTTCCAGACAAACTCAGTGAAGGAAGCAAAAGTTGTCTATAATATGCTACAGTCACATAGGCAAGATATGTGTATATTTTTGCTTGTGTCTGCTGCTATATCCTCATATGATACACAAGAAACTGGTAACTCGGCCTCTAGGGGACAAAGGTGGGAGGGAGTCTTTTCACTATAGAGAATCTCTTTGCAGCTTGGCCACAAATTAGATAGTGGAAGTGTGAGTAAGAAAAAGGAAGAATCACAAGTTCACTTCCTGATTGCTGGCCTGAGGAGTACAAGACAGAGAATAAAAGGAGAGAGACTGAGATGGACTGTCTGAGTGGACATTTCTATGGTTAGTTGGATATTTGGATGCAGAACTCTGGAGAGAAATCTTGTTCTGAATCTAGTGAGATAGGTAACATTGTGAAAAGAACCTGAGCTTAACTGGAAGAACTGGGCTCTCCCAGAGTTCTGCATTTCCCCTTCATCCTCTTGACCCTTGTTGGACTCCCTGACTTCCAGTCTAGGAGGCCAACTAAAGCACAACCCCACTAAAATAATCTAATTCTTTAAGTGTCATTTCTTAGGGTATATTCTGAAATATTTATATATGATGATATAATATTAGAGATTTCATTCAAAATAATTCAGAAAAGTGGTGGGAAGTAGATGTGGGTATGGAAGACAGCTTGAGTTGATAACAAAAACCTTAGTGGTGGGTACTCATGGGTTTATTATAATATTCTATTTTTATACATAGGATAAAATTTCCCTACTATAAAGGTTTTATTCAAGTACCAATGCCCAGGCCTTACCCCCAAGGAATTAAATCAACCAAAATTTCTGGGTGTGGGGCTTAGGTGACAGTATTGTTTAAAACTTCAGTGGGTAGTGCTCCCTGCAACAGCACATATACTAAAGCGTCACCAGGTAATTCTCCAGGATTGAGAACTGCCCTATTAGTCAAGCTTTAGTTATCATTAAACTACCTACAATTGTATGATGGCCCTACACTGCTCTTACATCCAGTTTCAATTCCTGCTTCTGTCTTTGAATCTAGCCTCCTTTGATGGCTCATTCTGGTCCTAGCAACAAAAGGGCAAACAGAAATAGAGAGGAACAGATACAAAGATATTGTGAATCCCCAAATGTTTATTCACTGGAACCATATGCTGTGTGTAAACAGAGCTCAATGACAAGAAGCAAGACCCTCCAGGCCACTCTGTTCCCTGACGGCCAGTGACTGGTCTTGTTCTGACCAGCTCAATCTCAACCACAGGATTGGAATATGTGTGCCTGGGGCTGCAAGCCTAGTCTCAGAAAGCTTCTGGAAAGTGTTTATCTGGTTCTAGTTTATCTCCATCAAGAAGGCAGTCATGTGTTTCCCAGAAGGAAGCCAAGCTTTGGGTCTATAATCCAGTTCTACCCCTATGAGCTGCATCACTGAGGAAGGTCATCTTGCTGGTCTGAGTCGTTTCTTCATCAGTAAAGTGAGAGAAGGCACTTGAGATGAATGGATTGGGGAGAATGGATTGGGATGTAGAGCAACTGAAGAGAAAATTCTATTTTAAGTATCTGAGAAGATACAAGGTACTTGCAGGATCTCAAGACTCATTAATTCCTTTCCTTTCTTTTTCCTTTGTGTGCCACCATGAGGTAGTACCATGAGCACTTTCTAGCAAGGAAGGGGTAGAAAAGGTCTTATCAGATCCAAGACCAAATCCAATCATTAGGCCAGCCTCTGAGGGGTCCGTGACCCCTGGGTGATGTTTATATGACCTCTCCACAGTGACACCAGGCTACTGAACACTAACTGTTTCCTTCTCCAAGGTTGATGTTCTCCTAAATCTGCAACTAAATCTGCAAAACCCATCCTCTGGAGGCAAGATAACACAGTGGATACTTTGTCCAATGTCTTAGTGACTTGTGTCCAGTTAGTTTATTTAAGAAAAGAAAGAATTCATTAAAAGATGTGGCCAGAGAACACAGGAAGTCACACGTTCCCCCAGAACAAATACTCCTGGCCCTGGAAACATTCTCCCTACATCCCCAGCCACAGATGCACAGCCAAGATCACAGGGCCCTCGCGAAGGATCCAAAATCACACACCATATTGTACATGGTTTTATATACTTACCCTTGAGTTCTCAGATTCATAACGACAGTATTCTGCATCTGCTCACTGGCATCCACTCTTCTTACTCATAAATCTGGTTTCCCTAACTTTCTTTGGGACAGAAAGCTGGGGGGGGTTGGGGGGGATGGCCCCAGGAGAGCCTCTCAGGTAACTACACACATCCTCCCAGATGCTGCTCCACAGTTGCCTGGCTCCCTGCATTTCTGAGGCAGGAGACGTGAGTGGAGTCTTCCCCTTTCTATATGATACATTCTTTTCTCTCCGTCTCACCTACAAATCATGCCTGGAAGCTCTCGTGGCCAGTGGGCACGTTGTAAAGAGGAAAGCAAGGTGACCTCCTTCCCCCTAATTCAATAGCCCACAGACCCTGAGACCCATATCAACATGGCTGTGTTTTCCCTGTTGGAATCACAGTAGGATCTCCATGCACAGCTATGCAGATTGTACCTTGCCCAACAAATGGATGTGGAGGGGAGAGCAGGTGCTCACTAAGTAATAAGCCCTAGTATGAAACTGTATCCACCAAGAGGACATTGAACTCCTTTGTCTGTTTTGCATAAAGACAAAATATATGAACTATTACAGCTCTGAATGTCAAGTATATGAATTCTAAACTCTCAAGCAATACATCCAAAGACATCCTATTTTGAAGGATGTTCCATGATGATAAGTTCCTACCTCCAGTGGTAATGCCAACTTACTTCTGCATCAATCTGAACACCAATTCAGAACCCAGTGGCCTTGCCTTGTGTAATGTACACTGAATAAAAGATCTGATGTCAGCTGGACTGTGTTTGGCTTTTAGATCATTACCTTCATTCATTCAACAACTATTTATTGTGGATCCCTTCCATTTAAGTAAGAGGTGTAGCATTGTAGGGATACAACAGTGAATCAAATAGACAAAAATTCCAACCTTCATGGCACATACATTCTAATGGAGGAAGACAGACAGTAAATAAAATTAATAAGTGAAATACATGGTATGCTAGGTAGTAAAAGTGTGGTGGAAAAAGTAAAGCTGGGAAAGGGGATAGAGCTATCTGGGGAAAATGACAATTATAAGCAGGTGGTCAGATAGTAAGGGTGCAGGCTAAGTAGCTAAATGGGGGGAAGGAATTCCTGGAAGAAGGAATAGCAAGGACAAAGACACTAAGGCAGGAGCATACAAGGCTTGTCTGGGACAGCCAGGAGGCCAATGTGGCTGAAGCACAGTGAGCAAGGGTCAAGAAAAGTGGAAGATTCAGTCTAATTACAGGACCTAGTACAGCCACTTAGCCCTTTAAAATTCTTGGTTTACTTTTCTGTTCAAAGGGACTAGTAATACCATTTCATGCAGAGGTGATAAAGTGCCAGAATATACTTAGGAGAACATTGTAAACAGTAAACATTGTAAGGCATTGTGTAACTGAGACATCTATCCTTTTCCTCTCCTTTCCTACTGCCATCTTCATTCTTCTTTCTCTGTGTCACTACCCAGCCATGGGTACCACACAAAATGGCACAAATTCTCCCAAAATGAGGTCTGCACACCACCACCACCACCACCACCACCACCCCCATCATATTCTGATTCAGCTATATGTAGAGGTCTTTCACACCCAAAAACTGGCCAGTTTTAGAGAAGGAAGGAAGGAAATGCCCACCAGATACACAACCACCCACCAGCTACTATGAGGAGTCGCCCATCTTTGTACAGTGTCTAGCACAGAGGACACGCTCAGTAAAAGTCAGGTGAATTTGAATGAAACTGAAAAGGAATTTAATGCAGAGGCAAGAAGGATTAACAATGCAAGTGACCACAAAACAGAAGCCAAGAACTAAGGAAGATCTCTACAGACACTAATATTTAATGTGAAATTTGCAGGAAAAACTACAAAATGTTGGTCTCTAAGGTACAATCTGCTTGCCCTTACCTAGCATATCAAGCCACACCTTCAGGCCAGATGGCTGCCATGGGCATCTGTTCTCCATATGAGGACGCAACTCTGCTGAGGTTGAATAGATTCACAAGGGAATTGGAAATAGGTGTACTGGAGATATTCCCCAAAAAATCAAGGCTTACAGTCACATTGATCTATGGGACCAACTCATGTTTATTGGCTTATCCCACAAGAAGCATGGCTGCAGCATTTTACACTCAAATTGCCCAGTTCCCTGCTGATGGTTGGGCAATGGCTAAGCCAGATCAGTTGTCAGCCAAGAGGGCTGTGGCAGTGTCCATGGGTAATCCAAGTTAAATTCAACTAGAGAGACTGAAGAGTCAAACCTCAGAACAACCAAATGCAAACACCAAGTTTGGAGGCAGAATCAGAGCAGGAGTAAGGAGGCAGGAGTTCAAATTTGGCAGAGAAGAGATCAAAGAAAGAGAAGCTGAATGGGGAGAAAGAATTAGCTGAGAGATCTAAAACAGTCACCTCAAAGAGTTCAGGTGTATATTTGTAGTGAAGTCACTCTGGCTTAAAGGGCAAAGGGAGGTTCCACAGTAACTTAGGAGACATTCTGCAAGCCTTCCTCACTGCTTGTGTGATACTGAGTCGGTCTGAGCTTTCTCCCTTCCCTCCACCCACATTTCCCCCAGGCCCACCCTGTCACTTTTTTTTAAATGTTTATTTCTGAGAGAGAGAGAGAGGCAGACGGACCCACAGACAAAGACCGAGCAGGGGAGACGCAGAGAGAGAGGGAGACACAGAATCTGAATCCAGGCTCTGAGCTGTCAGCTGAGTCCAAAGTGGGGCTTGAACCCACGAACCATGACATCACGACCTGAGCCAAAGTCAGACGCTCGGCCAACTGAGCCACCCAGGCACCCCATCACCTTGTCACTTTTGACAAAATAATAATAATAATGTTATGAATCTCTTAGATTTACATAGGACTTCATACGTCACACCTATTTGACATGTACAACCTATATGTTATGATGTGAGTCCAGCAGGTATCAGTATTCCTATTTTACAGATGTGAAAACAGATCCCTGCCAGACAAGTCAGCAGTGGAATAATGACAGGAATCAGGGCCTCCCAAGCCACATCTAATTCAATGCAGGGCTGGGGCTTAGAAATGCTGGACAACTTCATGTTTAACATATTAACAGCAAACAATAGAAAACAAAGCAATGACGTCATTTCTCATGTATCAGTGTTCTGACTGTGCTAAGGTAGATGGTGGGTTAGGATAACACAAGACTGACTTCTGATCAGCAACTATACTGACTGGAGAGAGTCATATATCCCCCGTTCTCTACATGTTCCCATCCCAATCAAATAAACAACAAGGATGGTATTGTGCTTTAAAAATAAGAGGATCCTAGCACTGCTAGGAATTTACCCAAGGGATATAGGAATGCTGATGCATAGGAGCACATGTACCCCAATGTTCATAGCAACACTCTCAACAATAGCCAAAACATGGAAAGAGTCTAAGTGTCCATCAACAGACAAATGGATCAAGAAGATGTGGTTTATCTATACCATGGAATACTACATGGCAATGAGAAACAATGAAATCTGGCCATGTGTAGCAACATGGATGGACCTTGAGGGTGTTATGCTGAGCGAAATAAGTCAGGCAGAGAAGGACAAATATCATATGTTTGCACGCATAGAAGGATTAAGAGGAACTTAACAGAGGACCATGGGGGAGAAGAAGGGGGAAATAGTGGGGGAGAGGGAGAGAGGCAAACCATGAGAGATTCTTGAATGCTGAGAACAAACTAAGGACTGATGGGTGTGGTGGGGGTGGGAGGAGACAGGCATGGAGGAGGGCACTTGTGGGGATGAGCACTGGGTGTTATACAGAAACCAACTTGACAATAAACTATTTGTTAAAAAAAAAAGATAAGAGGATCCTAATCTTTGTAGTAAGGCCAAATCAAGCTTTTCTGACTTGCTATGAGGGTAAGCTACAAGTGTTCCAATCAAAGGACCAAAATTTTCTCCCCAATGTCACATTAGCTTAGAAAGAAGAACACTTTCTTCCTTTTACTGAAGAGAAATATACACAAAAACAAAAACATAAGCATAAATGCATGCTCCATAAAGTCCAGCCAGCACCAACAAAACATACATTCTAATTCAAGTCATTCTTTTGGTGCTTTCTCTCCATCAAGAAGGTTTTATTGCTCATTAGATTTCATTTTGCCTCTACTAAGGTGCTGTGAATTTGCAAAAGAAGTAGTATGATTTTCCCCAAGGTCCAGCCCCCCTCAGAGATGATTCTGTCCTATTCATCTGGCTCAGGAATTTGGGGTAAAATCACTTAAACACATCTCTGTGGTTTCACCTGAAACACAGGTTCTTCTATCTGCCTTTTCCCCAAGCCTGTTTTAAAGAAAATCTAAACATTGTCCTTAAAAGGCCCTGCAAAGGATCTTTGGTAAATCCAACAAATTCTTGACCTGAAGGAGGTCAATGGAGAATGCTGTACTATTTCAAAGAACACAGTTTCTGGACTATTACCAGATCTCTCTCTCTCTCTCTCTCTCTCTAGCAAGTGGTTTTTACAAGCACTTTGAATGTATATGTTTAACACAGATTATTTGGTTCTTAATAAAGCACTGGCACATTTAGATTTCTATGCACAATTTTGCTTTTATAAGGATTTTAATAACTTTTTCTCTGATACGAGTCCCAAAAACCTCTGGGTGAGCAGAGTTGGCATGGGACTGTTACATGCTAGATGTCCAAAGTTAACAGCTATTGGAAATTTACTTTCTTCTTCTGTTTGAGTGTACTTAATGCTATTAAAGTTCTGTCTGGCAGCAGAAAAGGGTATAAAAGTGGCCACTTAAGAAAAGCAATTTGGCCCTTTGTGACAACAGCTGCCTGATATTGCATTTTATTTAATTGGAAAGGGATGCAGGAAGTCTGTGGCACATTAAAGAAACTCAGAGTTTGGAGATCATAGGAATTTTCTCCTCTATTTTCTTCTAATAAAATTACCATTATTAAGTAATTTATTGAGTGTCAACAACATACTAGACACTTTTTAAATTATTTGAAATGGACTGATTAAGGGAAAATCACTTAAACTCTTTTGGAAGGGCTCTCTGTGGACCTTCCAGAGCATATGTTCAGCTGACAGGGTGACACTGTCATTAAGACCATTCCCCAATAGCTATGGAGTCAAAGCCAAGACCCTGCGCAGGCATGTAGGGCCCTGTCTCCACCCTCTGGCCCCAGCTGTTTCCAAACCTCCTTCTACTGCCTTTTAGTCTTTCAGCCACAGCCGACCATCTGCTGCTCCCTAAGCTTGGTACCCTCTTATTTCCCCAACCTGGTACCACCCTTCTTTCTGCCTGGCACACCCTTTCTGACTGGTCTGCTCAATTGACTTCTTATTCCTTAAAACACAAGCACAGATCTAGCAATTCTACTTCTAGGCATATACATATAACTGAAAGCAGAGACTCAAAAAGATATATGTACACCCATGTCCATTGCAATATCATTCACAATAAACAAAAGACAGAAGCAGCCTAAGTGTCTGTCAACAAATGAATACATACAGAGAATGTAGTATGTGTATGCAATGGAATATTATTCAGCTCTAAAAAGGAAAGAAATTCTGACACATGCTACAACATGGATAAATCTTGAAGATGTTATGCTAAGTGAAATAAGCCAAACACAAGAAAACAAATACATAATTAATGAATAATTAACTCCAATTACATGAGGTTCCTAGAGTCATCAATATCATAGACAGAAAGTATAATGGTAACTGCCAGGAGTTTGAGGAAAGAGAGGATGGGAAATTATTGTTTAATGGTATAGAGCTTCAGTTTTGCAAAATGAAAAGAGTTCTGTGGATGGATGGTAAGGATGGTAGCAGAAGAATGTGAATGTACCTAGTGCCATTTAAAAATGGTTAAGGCAGGGGTGCCTGGATGGCTCAGTAGGTTAAGCTTTCTGCTTCAGCTCAGGTCATGATCTCACAGTTCATGAGTTCAAGCCCAGTGTTGGGCTCTCTACTATCATCACAGAACCTGCTTCAGATCCTCTGTCCTCCTCTCTCTCTGCCCCTCCCCAGCTGGTTCTCTCTCTCTCTCTCTCACTCTCTCTCTCTCTGTCTCAAAATAAATAAATAAACTAAAAAAATAAATAAAAATTAAAACATAAAATAAAAATTGTTAAGGTCAGGGGCGCCTGAGTGGCTTGGGTGGTTGAGTGTCTAACTCTTGATTTCAGTTTGGATCATGGTCCCAGAGTTCTGGGACCAAGCTCTCCATCTGCTTCCACACTGAGCATGGAGCCTGTTTAGGATTCTCTCTCTCTCTCTTCCTCTGTCTCTCTCCCTGACTTGTGCTCTCTCTCTCTCTCTCTAAAAAAAATATGAATATAAATAAAGAATAGTTAAGGTGATAAGTTTTATATAATCTGTATTACCACAATTTTTTGAATTTGAAGATTAGAAAATTAAAAATAATAAAAATTTTAAATTCTCAACATCTCTATGAAAATTTTATCCACTTCTCAGCACCAACAGAATTGGTCTTTTCTTCCTCTGAGCTCCTACTCAGAAATTAATTCCAAATTAATCTCATATTTTAAAAAAATAGATATAGGCGGCATTAATTTTTTAGATCTCAAAAACAAGTAAAACAGTGGAAGTCTGCATTTTTTAAAATTTACTTCTTTATTTTGAGAAAGAGAAATAGAAGGAGAGTTCACCACCAAGGTGCCCCTCTAAGTCTGCATTTAAAAAGGTGAAAAATAGGGGCGCCTGAGTGGCTCAGTCGGTTGAACTTCCGACTTTGGCTCAGGTCATGATCTCATGGTTCATGGGTTTGAGCCCCATGTCGGGCTCTGTGCTGACGGCTTGGAGCCTGGAGCTGCTTCAGATTCTGTGTCCCTCTCTCTCTGCCCCTCCCCCGCTCATGCTCTGTCTGTCTCTCAAAAATAATAAATATACGTTAAAAAATATTTTTTTTAAAAAAGGTGAAAAATATATTAGGTCATTCCTTTCTATTCCTCTCCTCAAACAACTGACATTGAGTGACTGGCTGAATTTCTCTCTCATTACCCTCATGCTGAGTTCCCAGTATCAAATCAACTCTCTGACCACAAGATGCACCTCCCAGTCAATACAGTTGGACCCAGTACCCACGTACTTCCACTTGCCTCAACTCCTTAAACTAGACCTTACTTCCCCTTTACTTTGGGTCTCCCAGATGAGGCCAGGCCCCTGGCTGACATCCCCTCCCCTAGCTCCATGAACATTGCAACTCTGGCTACCCAATAGACCCACCCACACTCATTAAACATAGTGCAGGGTTCTAGTGAAACTATTTTGTTTTTAAAGATGAAGGTTTAAGGAGTATTCCAACTTTTCAGTCACTGGAGGGAAGGCAGGTAACAAATACATAAGTATTCTCTTAAAATGCTAATGTTCCTGAATTGTAAGAAAAGTCAAGCATTCATCCATTAATAAAAATTAAAAGTAAGCTGAGTAACCAAATCCTAGAAAAGGTAGAGTGCACAGGGGGTGAATTTTGTTTGGGGGTTTGGGGGCATGTGCTTGTAATAATATTAGAGCATAGGGTCCTTTTCTGGATTGAGGGAGGATCAGGGATAGGGGTAAGGCACATGAGGAAACTGTGTGTCAAGAGGACTAAGGACAGGACAAAAGGGAGGAAGATGTTCCAGAAACTTTCCTATTTCAAAAAAAACAAAAAACAAAAAATAAATTTAATTTAATTAAAAATAAATAAATAAATAAATAAATAAATAAATAAAAAACCAACTCGATTTAGGTTGAGTTGGTTCTGTGTCCAAAAAAGGAAAAGGAACATCTTTTCTTTTCCTCATCCCTGCACCAAAGAACTCTAATCCAGCACTTGGGCTCCTAAAGTGTACTATGCTGTCAGTTAAATAAGCTCTTATGAAAATATTTCTTGACTCACAAAGTTTAGGCCTACTATATGTGTGTATTTTAAATGAATAAATAAGTAAATGAATATTATCTTAAGAATACAGTCATTATATTTTCATTAGTAATCTATTGGAAAACATAGGCTAAGTTCCAAACAAAGCTGGGAACACAATTTGTTCAAAAGAAGATCCCCTGTACTGAATGAAGTCAGTAAACTGCAAACTAAACAATAATTTGGGAAGAAACACCAAGAAGTATCACCCTCTGTATTAATTTTCTAGGGCTGCTCCAACGAATTACCAGACTTGGTGGCTTAAATGACAAATTTTTAAATTCCCTCACAATTTTACTTTTAGAGGACAAAAGTCTGAAAGCAAAGTATCAGCAGGGACACCCTCCCTCTGAAAGTTCTCAGGAAGAACCTCCCTTGACTCTTCCGGCTTCTGGCAGCTCCAGCAATGCTTGGCGTTCTTTGGATTGTAGCTGTGCCACTCCATTCTCTATCCCTTGCCTTCACGGGGCTGTCTTCTCTGTTGTCTGCCCGCTATCTAAATCTCCCTCTTCTTTCTTCTATAAAGACACCAGTTATTGGGTTTGGTAGATTAAGTGAATGATTTAGTGGATTAAGTCCAGGATGATTTTATCTCAAGATCCTTAACTAATTTCACCTGCCTAGACCCTATTTCCAAATAAGGTCACATTCTGAGGCTCCAGGTGGATGTGAATATTTTGGAAGACACTCTTTAACCCACTATACCCTCCATATGGGAAGCCAATAAATATGAATACAAAAATGAGATGAATTATCTGTAGGAGTACCCCACTATTACCACTGAGGATGAAATGCTTCCCACATCTCATGTAGGGAAAAGAATATCTTCTAAATCTCAATAAGGAGAGCACAATGTAAACTGCATAATATCAATTATATATACCATTTAGACTTAATGTAAACAGGATGTTGAAGAAGACCAGAGGAGGGAGATTCTGAAAACCTCATGGAATGTTTGGCACCATCCCAGAAAGAAAATTATTTGATTACAATTAGCCATTATTAATTACCTAGATCAGAATTTTCTCAAACTGATTTTCACACACAAAAACTAATTTTATGGGGTATTAATAGAATTAACATTATACATACACACACACACACACACACACACACAGCTTTGTGCTCCACACTCACAAAACTGCACTTGTGAGGAGCAAAGCTAAGGACCTGTCCTCATCCCATGGGGATCTGGCCACAAAGCAGTGGTTTGGAACTGGTGCCCTAAGTGTCCAGCTGTGCTTTCCTTCCCAAAGCACTCTTCATATAGCCCTCTACTCCTGCAAAATGTGCACACAATCCTCATGTTTACTTTTAAAAAGGGCCTGGGAATTTCCAAGTATTTATTCTCTCTTCATCAGTAAGCTTAAGGAAGCAGTTGTTCTCCTAAGTAAGAGAGTATTATTCATCTCAGTACATAATTAAATTGCAGAGTATACTTCAAATAACACAAAGACCTTCTTAAACAACTTAAAAGTCCTAAAAAGGGTGTTTGAAAATGTGGATCTGCTGTGAAGCATCATTCTGGACTTGCACCTCTTTGAAGAGTCACTAAAGGAAAAGGAGTTTTCTCTATGTGCCTTATTTAAAAGTTGGAACTCTGGGCTTCTTGCACACATATGCATACATACTCATACACACACCATATACTCCTGGCCAGTGCCACATCCACCTCCTCATTGCCAGGCATATCTGTTTACATGCAAGAAGACAGAAACAGTGCATCAGAAAAGAAGTCAGTGTGGGGCGCCTGGGTGGCTCAGTTGGTTAAGCATCTGACTTCAGCTTACGTCATGATCTCACCATTTGGGAGTTGGAGACCCACATCAGGCTCTCTGCTGTTAACACACAGCTCACCTTAGATCTTCTGTTTCACTCTCTCTTTCACCCCTCTCCTCCTTGTGCTCTCTCTCTCTCTCTCTCTCTCTCTCATAAATGAAGTAAAGGAAGGAAGGAAGGGAGGGAGGGAGGAATCAGTGAAACCAACTAGCGAGAACAGAGCAATAGGAGTGGAGCAGGAGTGAAACATGATCAGAACCCCCTAATATTTAGTAAAATTCCATTACACTTGGGTACACATCTAAATTTCCAAAGGCTGTTCTTAACTATCCTCACAATTTAGATCTATTCTCATCACTGACCCTAAAACAGAACCAAGCAACTTGAAGTCTCCTTCTGGCAGAGTAACAGCAGAGACAAACTTATCATTGGTGGTTAGTTTGATCAAGCAAGCTGATCCTTGGATGGAGTGTGTTTTATAAAGAAGATTGTCAGAGCTGGAGACAGGAGGAAGATAAACATTCTAGGCTCTCAACAAATGTTAGTTGGATAGATAGGTGGACAAATGGATGGAGGCATTTGTGAAAACAAGTCCAGGAAGACAGAAGATGGTTGTTTAAATTTTCAATGACAGAATAAAGTGGTTATTGAACTCATCATTGTACCATGACTTACATATGTTTATAAAATGAGACTAGGCCTAATTGTTAATTACCAAATCTTCAGCTAAGTGGAACAATATGTTTTCAGTTTCAACAGGTCAGTGTGTGTGTGTGTGTGTGTGTGTGTGTGTGTGTGTGTGTGTGTGGACTCGGGACTTCAATCTGTTTGTAAAGATTTTGTTATTTCTTAGAAGATATTTAAGATCCCTGATACTCCCAAATTTCAGAATGTTACCTCTGACTTGATGCCCTCTGAGAATACTCTGATAGCTAAACCCCTTGCTATTAACTAAGCTAAGAATATCTGTAACCTCACACTCACATAAATTCTAAAAGACATTGAGCACTACATTTTCTGTGCTTTGGGCAAATGGCATAGAAAATTTCAGGATCATAAAGGCTGGAAATCATGTGGGTTCTGACTCTGGTTGTGTGATTTGGGGCAGATGACTTTAGCCTATCTGGATTTTAGTCTCTTCATTTGTAGAAAACAGTGGGTAGATTAGAATAACTTCTTAAATTATATTAAGACATATTTCTATAAAGTGAAAATAAAAAGTAATATAATATCATGTGTCTAAAAACCCAAGCTTCACAAATGTACTGATAAACCTTTGAACTAGTCTCATCCAAAAAGGCCTAGACAAAAAAGGAGGCCCACAGGTAAAACCAGCTCTGAGGTGCAAAGACACCCATGCCTATGGCTGGCAACTATAGGTACAAGATTCTAGATAAAGATCTGCCATCTAGAATTAGGTTTTGGCAGGGGTGCAGAACTCAGCCAGACTATAAAAGAGAGGGCAAAGAGGGGCACCTGGGTGTCTCAGTCGGTTGAACATCTGACTTCAGCTCAGGCCATGATCTTGCCGTCAGTGAGTTCAAGCCTCAAGTCAGGCTCTGTGCTGGCAGCTCAGAGCCTAGAGCCTGCTTCTGATTCTCTGTCTCCCTCTCTCTCTCTGCCCTTCCCTTGCTTGTACTATGCTTCTGTCTCTCAGAAATTAATAAATGTTAAAAAATTTTGTTTAAAAAGAGAGGGCAAAGAGTCTTTAAGATTGGCAGAGAGGACCCCCATGGAAAGCATGGTCAAAAGTCTGTACTTCTCCCTCTCTCTCCCCATGGGTACTAGGTCCCCCACTTCCTCACTCCAAAAGTGAGGTGACCACTCTCAGCTTTCACAGAGAGATTGCCATGAGTTCCTGAAACCTAGAAGAGAGAGAGACTGGTAAAGGCAAGAAAGTGGCTGTGCTGTCCCTCATGGCCAAGGGAGGAAAGGGAACCTCCAAGAGAGAGTTGGGAAATAAGACAGAGGTATGTCTCCTACAGCCTCAAGGGGCCCTGTGGAACACAGCAAGGCTTGCAGCATCTGGAAACAACCGCATACCGGAGGTCGACCTGCCTGGACTAGGTGACCCCAACAGCAAGGCTCAGTGTGGGGTGCACCACCGGAAGCATAAGCAGAAAGCAGTGCCAGACAAAGATACAGCGGAAAGTTCTCTCATGGAGAGGTCTCCAGATAACCCCAGATGTGCCCCCACATCATATGGGCATCTGCCATAACCAGAGGGCACCAACCCAAACTGCAAACCGTGCCCTGACCTCTCCTGCCTGCCACTGCTTCCTGTGTGTGTGTGTGTGTGTGTGTGTGGGTGTGTGTGTGTGTGTGTGTAGCTCTGTGCTGTCCCTCTGATCATGGGAAAGCACAGAGTAAGCAAAATAAGAGGCTGACACCACAAATTTCTGAGACTGTAGGTCCAGGCACCAAGCACAGTGAAGGGTACTTGAAGAAGAGAGTAAAGCTTTGGTTTACAGTGGGCTTTTCAAAACTTTTAAAGCAGATTATGGGGTCACCTGAGTGGCTCAGTCAGTTGAGGGTCTGGCTCTTCATTCCAGCTCACGTCATGAGCCCAGAATCATGGGATCAAGCCCCACATCTGACTCTGTGCTGAGTGTGGAGCCTGCTTAAGATTCCCTCTCTCTCTCTCTCTCTCTCTCTCTCTCTCTGCCTTTCTCACCTCCTCACTCTCTTCTGTCTCTAACATAAATTAATTAATTAATTAATTAACTAATTAAGTAGACTATGGATTAGTACCTAAAAGTTACAACAAAATCTCTAGAATCTGTCCAAAATACCACCCAGGGGTAGGAAAGAGAGATTTCCATGTGCACATGTAAAAAAAAAAAAAGTGGGGTGAGAACATAAAATCATGTTGTGATATCTGTGCCACGAAGCTCAGCAGTTACATAAATATGTTACCATGTTGTCTTCAGAATCTTCTTTTTAAACACTTTTTAAATATATATTTATTTATTTTTGAGATAGAGAACACAAATGGGAGAGGGGCAGAGAGAGAGGGAGACAGAGAATCCCAAGCAGGCTCCACATTGTCAGCACAGAGCCCAACTCAGGGCTTGAACTCACAAACCATAAGATCATGATCTGAGCCAAAATCAAGAGTCAAACATTTAACCAACTGAGCCGCCCAGGCACCCCAGATAAAACTTCTTTTTAATGCATAAAACTTTATAGATACAAATTCCCTGTTCTTGATTTACCTCCTCCCTCCCAACCTCCCTCCCCAGAAGCAACTTCGATCCTGAAGTTGTCTATGTTGTTCCTGCATGTGTTTTTATATTCTCACCATGTAATTATCTCAAAGCAGTATATTGTATTTGAAATTTGGGGCATGCTGTCTAAGGTCCTTTGTAACTAGAATTCTGTGGTATAGTTTGGCTTTTTTTATTTTCATAAAATAACAGAAGTGAAGAGACTTTTTAATTCTCTCTCTACATTTGTGTCTCATTGTTCATGAATGAAATGCCACAGCTCATGACATGATAATGCAGAGGACCTTGGCCTGGGCAAGTGGGTGTGCTAAATTAAATGAAGCAAAGCCAGGCAGGTGCTCTATAAGAGGAGAGAAATCGCCCAGAAGAGGGCGATATAATCTAACAAAAAGTGTGCCTGGTGGGGTAGCTTCTTTGGGTAATTATTTTGGATAATTAGGCACAGACCTCTAACAGAATCTTTAAGTGCTAGAAGGTAAAATAGGAAAACACAAGCCAGATCATGTGAATTATTTGCCCAAGGTCAGACAGCTAGTTAATATTTACTACTTCTGCTTTCCAGTTCTGAACTCTGGGAGGTCTATCGGCGGCCCTGCAAATGATTGATTCGGCAGACACAAGAAATTAGATTGGCCTAAATCAAGGTGATATTTGTACTTCTTATTGAATTTTTTATAATCCCTTGTGCCAGCTTTAAGTGCTCAATATGCTCAACTAGGCGCTTTGTTCATTGTCAAGATATTAGCACTTGAGGAGAAAACCAGAGATGAAGAATTTGGAAACTGATAAAAATATAAAATTGTGCTAAAGCAGGGGTATTTTTTAACCCCCCAAAAAATCTTAAGCTCTGATTCTTTACATTTATTCTAGCTATGTTGATAATGTTTTGTGTAAAATGTTTATAATGATATGAAAGGTGCATTCTATTGATTACCCAGTTGGGATAAGAATATTAATCACATTAGAACAGTTAATAATGAAGTCACAAAGAAATCCCAACATTGAAGTAGCTAACACTTTAAACTTTGTTAATGTTTTTATTCATTTTTGAGAGAGACAGAGAGATAGAGAATGAGCAGAGGCAGGTCACAGAGAGAGAGACACAGAACCTGAAGCAGGCTCCAGTCTCCAAAAGCAGTCAGCACAGAGCCAAATGCAGGGCTTGAACTCACAAACTGCAAGATTATGACCTGAGCCAAAGTCAGATGCTCAACTGACTGAGCCACTCACGTGCTCCTGAAGGAGCTAACACTTTAAAGTAAGGGTCAGCAAATAGGTCCAGAGCCTAATCTTCAAATGGTTTTATTGGAATGTGGCCATGACCATTCGTGTACACAGCATCTGTGGCTGCTTTTGAGTAACTGAGTAGCTGCCACAGAGACACAAGATATCTTCAATTTGTCCTCTTGGTCTGCAAAGCCTGAAATATATACTGCCTAGCCTTTTACAAAAAAAAAGAAAAAAAACGTTTGCCAATCCCTGTTATAAAGCAATGCTGTCCAACCAAGCTTTCTATGATGATGAAAATGATCTATATCTACACTGTCCAATACATCAGTCACTAGCCACGTGGCTACTGAGCACTTGGAAGAGTGTGACTAGTGGTTACCATACTGGACAGCAATTGAAGAACAGAATTACTTTATTCTAATTCCAATTAATTTAAATTGAAAGAGCCGCATGTGGCCCGGAGCTTTGCAGGACTAATAGTCTAATAGCATTTGTCAGTCTCTTTCCACAGTGCTGAGGTTATGTTATTGACAAAAACAGGTTGTGGGACAGATGTACCTGAGGACAGTAGTTCATTGACCCTGGCCTCAGCATTAACGTCATGAGATGTTGGGCTTCCTCCGTGACTTCAGCACCAGGTGTCTTCTCCCGGCTAATACATCCCCATGTCTCTTCACTTCCTTCAGAAAGACCATCACTCAAAAACTCTTCTGAGGAAAAAATTAGGGAAAGCACTACCTACTATGTAAACTTGTATTTAATTTCTTTGTCTTATACTTAGCTTCTTTAATCTGTTATTAGTGTATCACTTAGGAATATTTTGGCTTTAAGTGACAGGATACTTAACAGTGGCCTAAGCAACTGTTTATTTAATCACATAACAAACAGTCTGGAAATAGCTTCTGGCTTTGGCTCAGCAATTCAACAACGGCAGAGCTACTATTCTACTATTCTACTGAATTTCCTCTCTTGGTTGTAAAAAGGTT
This sequence comes from Proteles cristata cristata, assembly GCA_017311185.1. Classification (NCBI taxonomy): domain Eukaryota; kingdom Metazoa; phylum Chordata; class Mammalia; order Carnivora; family Hyaenidae; genus Proteles; species Proteles cristata. The sequence continues at coordinate 83,381 of JAESUZ010003519.1, read as the reverse complement.
GCTAACACAACCTTTTTAGGAAAGGAGTATCAGAAAGAAGTGGAAATAGGTGTTGCACCTAATACTTGTGTCCCTTTCATCCGTAAAGTACAAGACTTCCCAGAAGACACTCTGGACATAAACCCTTTCCTTATTGGTATCTGGGAATAACCAGCAGAGTCAGAGGCTCACCAGAGCTGTAAGATAGGCTGAGAAAGCAAGAAAACAGCACTTCGTGATTGGATTGGCCAGTAATGGCTGTCATGTAGGGATAAGCACATCAGCCACATGAAGGAGGGAATAGATACTGTGGAAACAACTAATGGTGTCTTCCAATTATAGTATGGCTTAGGCCCTCAGGGGTGTCCTCTAATGTCAGTTTTCCAGGATTTCATTAACAGGTATGTGTTCTTTGTACCCATTCCTTGGTTACTACTGACCACCTATGGGATGTCAGGCATTGGACCAGATGTCAGGAAGAGGCAGAAGATGAGGCTGGACATCCTGGCCCAGAGTATGGAGTGTTTGTATTATAAGAAATGTGCCAAAGCTTTTGTGATTTTTCTATGTAAATCTTCCATTCTACTGGGGTGGCAGAAACTGTCTCCATGAATTTGTAGTTCTCTAGGCTTGTGCCTAAGTTCAGGGAGAGGGGAGGCACCTCTTGAAGAAAAGGAACAGTATGACCATTGATGGCATCTGAACACATCAGCAACAGTTAAGATCAGATCCCATCAACCACCTGCTTGTTGAAAACACATCCCTCATTCTCAGCATCATGGTCCCTTCAGGGATGATGGGGCGTGTCTTGCTCTACTTCTCTATCTAAGGAAGTCATTCTGCAGTTATGTCTCACAATGTGGTACAGGTGACTCTGGGAGGCTGCTAAGGCCCCTTCAGGCTCAACAATCTCTGTGGTCATTTCTGCTCTGAAGTCCTACTGCCTCTGTATACTCTAGTAGAAGAACAAGGTTCAGCCCCTCAACCACATTACTGAATCCTACTGAATCCTACAACTCCAACTAAGGGCTTTGTTGCCTCCTAGGACTCAGGCAGGAGGGTGGGACATATGGCTATTTCTATGAACCCACTTATCTCTGTGTTCTCAAGGCTTCCCTCTTTTTCTCCCCCTAGAAACTTTCAGCCAGGTGCCTGAGGTCTTCTACATATATTTGTACTAATATATTTTGTTCTCAAGTATTTTCCATCATAAATCATTCAAATTTCTCCAAATTAGAGCCAATTCAAAAGCAGCAGAAGTGTGACAGTGTCCAGAAATTTACCTAAAAATAAGGAAGAAAAGAAGCCTACCTTATCCACCCATCCCTCTCCTCCCCATGAGAACTACCTCATGGCCAGGTTGAACTATAGGACTCTCTCCTTCCACATTAGCTCCAACTGCATATCTGAGATTTCGCTTTCCCTTGAAATTATCCTTTCAATTCAGATGCAAATAATTTATGTGAATACACACAATGGGTCCTTAGTGAAGCACACTCTAAGCAAAGGGACAAATTAATCAATGAATTATGTCTTGAAGGATGAAAGGGGGCTGGCAGATTGAGGAGCTGGAGAAAAGCTGCCAGACTCTTAGATGAAAGACAGCCTCAGGCGCAGACATGAGATGGAGTATTTAAATACTTGGAAGTATTTAAAGAATAGCAAATACAGTAGTCCCCTCTGCCACAGGGACTAGGGGACTACTTTCCAAGAATCCCAGTAGATGCCTGAAACCATGGTCAGAACTGAACCCTACATCTACTGTTTTTTCCTACACATACACACCTATGATAGGATTCAATTTATAAAGTAGGCACAGTAAGAGATTAACAACACCTAATAATAAAATAGAACAATTATAACAATATAAAATGATCAAAGTTAAAAAAAATTTTAAAAAAATGATCAGAGTTATGTGAATGTGGTCTCTCTCTCTCTCAAAATATCTTATTATGGTATACTTTCCCTTCTTCTTATGAGGATGTGAGATGATAAAATGCCTACATGATGAGATGAAGTGAGATGAGTGAATGATGGAGACCTCACTGACGTGACACCTAGGTTTAGGCCACTACTGACCTTCTGAAGATATGTCAGAACAAGACTCCTCTTCCAAACTGCAGTTAACTGAGGGAAACTGAAATGTTTGACAGGAAAACCACAAATAAGGGGGGACAACTATATTTCACTTACAGTCATTTGCTCTGTTATGTTCTATAAAGTCTCTGCAAAGACTGAATTAGCAAATACTGAACCATTGCTCCTTCCTAGGGGAAAATACAGTATTAGGTTCCTACAAGCTTCTACTCACAATATGTTCATCAATTGATCAACACTTAACCTTCTTTTATCAGTGTTTCTGTTTAAAGACACGTTATTTAAGATACATTGTTGATCCATGAACACTGAACCCATGGCCAAGAGCACCATAGCTCATGCCTAGACAAAAATATCTATGATCCCGTCCTTGACCGCCATTCCTAGACTCAAGCTTGGTGAAGCACAGTGTATCTACTATAAACATCACAAATCATTTAGCAACTCTTGTGAGACTTCTTGGGAGTTTCTATTTGATACCTGATGTCACAGTAAATACATTTTAAAGATTTTTAATTTCCAAAATTATCTTTCCTGGAAAACAACTGTTGAATGTGGATTTTCTTTCTTGCCAGACTCATTATGGTTTCATGTGAATGTGGTTATTTTTCTGCGGCACTCATTATGTTTTCTTTTTGAGCTAAAGAATAAATGCCAATGAAACCATATCATTTTTGAAAACTGCTTTACATTTTCAAACCTTGCTATGTTATTTTAACAAGTCTAGGGTTTCACATCTTTTATCTGTAACATAAAAACAACTTAGATCCAGTGCTATTTTAGGTCCCTCCATTTCTGGAACTCTGGAATTCTTGGAATCCCACTATTTCAGCTTACAAGTTTGGATAAAGTTGATACCACATGTAAACAGACACCCAAATTCTGAGTCTAAAATTGTCACTAACCAATGAGAACAGATTTTCAGACGAAGTTTTGGAGAAGCCAGCTCCACTTTTTTTTCTTTTTTAATGTTTATTATTTATTTTGAGAGAGAAAGAAAAACAGAGTGTGAGCAGGGGAGGGGCAGAGAGGAGACACAGAATCTGAAGCAGGCTCCAGGCTCTGAGCTGTCAGCACAGAGCCCAATGCGGAGCTCAAACTCAGGAAATGTGAGATGATGACCTGACATGAAGTCAGATGCACAACTGATTGAGCCACCCAGGTGCCCCCTAGCTCTACCTTTTTAATGACTAGAGCTTGCTAAAAAATGTAAAGCTGAACTTTAGAAGAGGAAGACATTGAACAATGCCAAACTGCCTGAGAGAATCTGTCTAAATAGGCAACAAAGTAATAATAGCCTAGGGCAAAACAGGAAAGAGGGTGGGAAACCCCTTCCCAAAGCCTCCACTCAAATAAAAAGGGTTTTGGATGAGGAAACTCAGAACTCCTGAGCTGATTCAGGTTTTCTTCTCAGGGTCAGAGGCCACCCCCTCTGCCAGGAGGACAGATTCTCCTGAACACAGCATAGGAGGCACCAAGCCCAGACTTTGTCTTTGGCTAACCTGAACACAACAGACAGAGGGCTGGCTCCAGCGCTACTCATTTAAGAGAGGGAAAATGGTAACTAAGGGTAGCAGGAAAGAAGCCAAGGAAAATAAATTTGACCTAGATTCATGAATGAATAAATTTAATTTTTTTAAATCAGTAAAAACATAGGTTATACATGGTAATTGGAGAACTGTATAAAAAGTTCAAAACTCAAGGCTCCTGTGTGGCTCAGTGGTTGGTTTCATTCAGCTCAGGTCATGATCTCATGGTTCACAGGATCAAGCTCTTCATCCGGCTCTGGGCTGACAGTGTGGAGCCTGCTTGGGATTCTCTCTCTCTCTCTCTCTCTCTCTCACTGCCCCTTCCCCAGTTATGCACACACTCACATTCTCTCTCTCTCTCTCCCTCTCTCTTTCAAAATAAATAAATAAACCTAAAGTAAAACAAAAAAGTTCAAAACTCCTATAAGAAGTTTTTATTACTTATTGTCCCTAAACAAACTGACCCACAAAATGACCTTTGTGACTGACACCATGGCAACATCACTGACTTACCACACCCCAGGACAGGAGCTAGAGGTGGCCTCTCCTCTGTGGAAGGAACAAAGATCATAGGTCTCTACTCTTATGATTAAAATGCATCTGATAGGTGAAACTATGCAAATGAGGTAGCAATTACAAATGTTACAGCAACAAAAGAAAACCAAATGACCAAAAGACTATTGAACACAGAATAGAAGACACAGCCTGATTCAGATAAATGAGTCTTCTATTCCTGCAGCTGGGTTTGCAAAGGGATTTTAAGGTGTATATTGTAAGTGAAAACCTGGAAATCAGCCAGACAGAAATTCCGGTAACACAACCACATCCCTGAGACTAAGCCATTCTGAAGTTTGGAGGAAATCAGTGAAAATTGAATCATGTAATAAGGCAATTTCTTTCTGTTTTCACATGGGCCAAACAACAACAACAAAAATAATTTCATGAGCAGTTTAAAATAAGGGTTATAGGGGCGCCTGGGTGGCTCAGTCAGTTAAGCATCCAACTTCGGCTTACATCATGATCTCACGGTTTGTGAGTTCGAGCCCCACATCAGGCTCTCTGCTGACAGCTAGCTCAGAGCCTGGAGGCTGCTTCAGATTCTTTGTCTCCCTCTTTCTGACCCTGCCCTGCTCACACTGCCTGTCTCCCTCAGAAATAATAAAATAAAATAAAATAGTAAAATAAAATAAAATAAGGGTTATAATAAGTCCCTGAAATTGTACACAAATTAGTTATCATGAGCACACGTATGTGCTTCCTCCTCCTGGACCCCCCACCCCCACCCCCCGTAGTGAGAGTTCATAGCTTTCAACAGATTCTATCAGTGGAGTTAGTCATCCAAAAATGAGTGAGTGTGGGAAAGGAGCTGGTGAACCAATGTGGGCAAAAGATATTACTAAGAGGGGTCAGCATTTTTGGCAGTGGAGGTGATCCTGTGAATGTAGAGAAACTATGTTTGGTGGCTATTGGTTAATTTAATCAATGAGGTGCCCAGGATTGAACAGAGGACAGAAGTTCAGCTAATCCAGGGAGCACTGCTGACAGAAAAGAGATTTGGGTGAAGACCATGACGGAAATTCAGTTTATGATTCAGGAGGACATGATTTGTGCAAATTAAAGTACTGATGAGGAGAATCTAGAAATCTACCATTGCAGAATAGAATGAAAGCCCTGACATTGATTTAAATCAATCTTTTCCCTGCATCCACATACGATATAAATTAAAACACTTCTTATCCCCAAGACAGACACCTCATAGGGATCCATAAGGGATGACAGTCGTGGAGGTGGAGCCACTAACATCATTTATTTAAGGAGCGGGAGGTCGATTATTTGCACCTATTGCAAGTCCCCCTCCCCCCACCCCCCGGCAACCAAATCTTATCCACGACAAATACCTCCTTCACAGAGCCTTCTTGGAGAGTCATGGAATTCAAAAGCATTAATACAGGAAGTCATTGACTCCCATGCTCCTGTTCTAATCAATGTGGAAAGACATTCGTGAACTTTCTCAAAGTTAAGGGCAAAACTGGACTTCTTCATCTGCCTGTCTCTGACAACTATGGTTTTTATGGTTCATTTGGAAATCACCCACATTCTGCTTTGTGACACCCTCTCCACTAAAGCAAGTGTTTAGGCTTTTTGCTTTCATTTACCTTTCATTTCATCCTGGGTAGTTAAGCCTCATTTTCAAATTTTAGATTAAATTCTCTGAGGGCTTAGCTCAGAATATTCAGTTATTGAGTATTAACTTGATTCATTCCCAATTCCTGAGGGACACGGCCAAACTCACAGAGTATTTGGGGGGTTTTTTTGTTGTTTTATTTTTTTAGGTTTTTTTTTTTTAGTTTTTGAGAGAGAGAGACCAGGGGAGGGGCAGAGAGATCAGGAGAGAGAGAGAGAATCCCAAGGAGACTCCCCACTGTCAGTGCATCATGGGCTAAAACTCATGAACCAAACCACAAAATCACGATCTGAGCCTAAATCAAGAGTCAGAAGCTTACCTGACTGAGCCACCTATGTGTCCGACGGAGTATTTGTTTTTATCAAGAATGTTCCTTCAGACTTTGAAAGCTTCAGGTACATTCCTATTAGTATGAATCACTAAACTGCCTGTTTGCCAATAATGTGCACTAGAAATGTAAATCTGAAAGCATAATGTTTGATCCTAGTAAACCAAACATAAGTATTACAGAATCTGGTCTGGACCACCCAGCAGAAGAACCAACCCGCACTTTGGAGATCTTGGAAGGCAGGAGGTTTATTTTACATGGGTGGGTTCAGAGATCACTCTCCAGAGGTCTGAGCCCTGAGCAAAAGCAGAGGCAACAATTTACAGTTTGTTCTCACCCCCGCAAGTGGGGTGGGAAGGAAAACCCAGAATGGGAGTCTTCGGGCAGGGACTGAAATTCCTCTCTCAGTCCTGTTATAACAGATTTTTCCCTGTCATAAGTAGTACGATTTTCTCTTTAACAAACAAAAAAAAGCTGAAACTTTTTTTTTAAAAAAAAACCTTCTTGGGACTATAAGTAGCTGCTACAAACTCTTCCACCTCACTTCTGTGGCACACATATCTCTACCCTTTTTCCAACCAAAGCTCCCCTGTGTCTTAACTAGAAGAAAATTACAATGCCATGTGTTACAACCTTTTTTGTTTAAGATTGCTTTTTGTTTCCCTCCATTATGAATACAACTACATGGCTTGCTGGAACAGACACCTAAACAGAAGAGTCTGGCTCAGATGAGCACCAGGTCCTGTGTTCCCAGACACCACAAGCCTATTACTCAACACCTGGACATTTTTACTGAAAGCTCACTAACATTCATTGTTTTTCAACAAATAATTACCATGCAGATTACTTTTATTTTCTTTGAAGAGTTAAAATTAGCATCAATGGGCAGAAATGACAACAAAATTTCAGGAAGGAATTCTCAGAATTCAGAGCTGTCAAAAAGTTCATGTTCACACACAACCAAATTAAGGGATGTTCTACTGAGGAGCCTGAAATTAAGTCCTCCATTAAGAGCAACCTCGGGCTGCACGTAGCCCCAGTTCCAGGAAAAGCTTCAGCTGAAGCCACCCTCAGGACCACCCCCGGATCAGCCAATCAAAAGAAATGTGTAACATTCCTGTGGTCTGAGTCAAGGCTGGGAACTGCAGTAGTTACTCTGTACAAACTGGCCAATCACCCACTGCTTGCCTAAACCCCAGGTAGGCCCTTTGAGCTCACCTTATAACTGGTCATTTTCAAAGGATTCTCAAAGGTCATGATTGGGTCCCGCCAAAAGTAACTGATGCCTCACGGATACTGAATGGTCAAAACTGTTACCATGGGTGTTGTACAATTATGACTGGTGCTTATGTTGTGGTAGGAACCCCTCCCTAAGGAGAAAGAAAAAAATGAAGAAGAGAGAAGACTTCAAGGTCACCTAGATAGGAGTCCAGCTGCCTACATCCCCCATGTTCCTGTAAACTGAAACAACTTAATCAGACTGCATGTTTATGTGTATTACCATATATGGGAGACAAAGAAATAGAAAATGCATAAAAAAACCTATGCCATATGATGTGGGCCGCTCAGTTCTTTTGGGTACGAACCCAACTGAGTGGTGCCGGCAAAATAAAGCTGCTTCCTGGAAAGAAAAGTCTCGGTGTCACGACTCTCTGAGCTAGAATCCTGCAACAATGTGATGATGCGATATGTACAACGTGTGCACTGTAACACCCCTGTCCCTTACCCCCATAAAATCCCTGCTCGCTATTGTTCAGGGCTTCTCCTTGCTGCCGCTGCACCGGTAGACGGGTGAGCCCCTGCTCGAGCTTGTAATAAAGACCCTTATGTACTTGCACTGGTGTCAGCTCCTTGGAGGTCTATGGGGACTCACGATTCAGGCACAACACTACAAAACCTCCTGTTGGGCTCTTGAAAAATGTCAAACTGGCAAAGGAAAAAATAAAATAAGCAGAGAAATTATTCTGGACTAAAGGAAATTACATCAGCTGGATTAATACAGATTTATGTTAAAGGAAATACGAGGCAAAATATTTTTTTGATTTCTGGTTTGATTTAAAAAACAGCTATAGGGGCGCCTGGGTGGCTTAGTTGGTTAAGCGTCCGACTTTCGCTTAGGTCATGATCTCACGGTTCGTGGGTTCGAGCCCCGTGTTGGGCTCTGTGCTGACTGCCAGCTCAGAGCCTGGAGCCTGTTTCAGTCTGTGTCTCCCTCTCTCTCTGACCCTCCCCTTCTCACACTGTATCTCTCTCTCTCCTGGAAATAAATTAAAAAAAAACAGCTATAAAGAACATTGTTGGGAATATTAGAGAAATCTGAATATAGAAATACAGTCCATGTTAGATAATAGAAGTGAATCAATGTTACATTTTCTAATGCTAGTAATGAGTACTTTGGTTGCCTGAGGTCAGGAGAAGGAGGGAGGATTAGAACTTCACAGTTTGGTTCCAAAGACATTGTAACAGCTTCCCGTCACGAAAGGGTTTAAACAAAGACTATCAATAACCTGACAGTGATTGTTAGGTTAGTTGTAAGTTTTTAGCAATGAATGACAGTGGAGATGATGGTCTGGGCTCTTCAAACATGTTAATGCTGTGAAAGACAAAAACAAAAAACAAAACAAAAACATAAAACTGGAAAATTTCCAAGTTAAAGAAAACTAAGAGACCAGATGAGCCCTCAAGCAAGTGCACCAGATGATCTTAGAGCCTTGCAACAATTTGTTACCACAAACTCCCACCCAGAGGGATTCAAATCTTTGTGTCTGAGTTACAAGGTGAAAGGGTTGGTCTAGAAATCAAGGACAACTAGTGATACTAGAAATAACTCCCTTACTATATAAATCACTTTCCTTGACTGAAATGACTAATGAGTTCTTCATTTGACCCCAAATTCCTTTAGTTAAGTAAGAGCTATCTGGGCAGTGTCTGGCATCACTCTAAAGCAATCACAGTCTGTCCAAGTCGTCCCTCACCCCGCTTTGAGCACCACTCTCCCCATTTTAAGTACTAACCTCAATTTCAACCCGTTCTGCAAATATTCATTCAGCTGCCTCTGAGAGCCAGATGCTGTTGCAGGCTCTGAGGATTCAAGGATGAGAGATTTGGGGTGAGACAGCTTTGAGCACATTGAATATTTTTTTTAAGATTTTTTTAAGCTTATTTATTTATTTATTTATTTTGAGAGAGCTCGAGTGAGCAAGCACAAGCACAAGTGAGGAAGGGGCAGATGTAAGAGAGAGAACCCCAAGCAGGCTCCTCACTGTCAGCTGGGAGCCCAACTCAGCTCCATCTCAGGAATTGTGGGATCATGACCCAAGCAAAATCAAGAGCAGGATGCTTAACTGATTGAGCCACCTGGCATAACATTCCAATCATAAGTGAGGTACTATGGGAATGACTCAGTGGGTCAGTGGGTTAAGCTGAAGAGCCTAAGTAACATCATTTTGAGATTTAGGCCTCCATTAAGAGCAACCTCAGGCTGCACTTAGCCCCAGTTCCAGGAAAAACCTTAGATTGTTCAAGGCTAAAGCCATCCTCGGACCACCCTCAGATCAGCTAATCAAAAAAACATTCCTATGGTCTGAGTCAAGGCTGGGAACTGCAGACAGTTATTTTATACAAACTAGCCAATTTCTCACCGCTTGCCTGAACCCCACGTGGGCCCTTTGAACTCATCTCATAATTGGTCATTTTCAAAGGATTCTCAAGAGTCATGATTGGGTCCCACCAAAAGTAATGAACACCTCACAGATACTGAATGGTCAAAGCTGTTACCATGGGTACTGTACAACTGTAATTGGTGCTTATGTGATGATACTATACGTACAACGTGTACACTGTAATACCCCCATCCCTTTTCCAAAAATCCCTACTTGCTATTGTTCAGGGCTTTACCTTGCTGCCACTACACCGGTAGGCGGGTGAGCCCCTGCTCGAGCTTGTAATAAAGACCCTTTTGTATTTGCATCGGTGCCGGCTCCTTGGAGGTCTCTGGGGACTCACATGCTGGGTACAACAAAGAGTCCTCACTGTCAGCTGGGAGTCCACTTGGATTCTCTCTCCCTATCTCTGCCCCTCCCTGACTTGTGCTTTCACTCACTCATGCTCTCTCTCTCTCTCTCAAAATAAACACTATTTTTTCCAGCATATTTTTTAAATTTGAGATATAACTGACATGTAACATCATATTAGTTTCAGGTGTATAATATAATTATTTGGTATTTGTATATATTGTGAAGTGATTCCCACATTAAATCTAGTTAACATCCATTGCCACACAGTTACAAAATTTTTTTCCTTGTGATGAGAACTTTTCAGATCCATTCTCTTAGCAGTTTTCAAATATGCAATACAGCTTTATTAACTTTAGTCACAATGCTGTATATTACATCCCCAGGACTTATTTATTTTATATCTGGATGTTTGTACCTTTTCACCACCGTCACCCATGTTGCCCTCCCACCCACCCACCCTGCTTCTAAAAACCATCAACCTGTTCTCAGTATCTTTGGTTTTGTTTTTAGATTCTACTTATTCGTCAGATCATACTTGTTTTCTCTATTTCACTTATTTAACTAAACAGAATTCCCTCAAGGTCCATCCATGTTGTAACAACTGGCAAGATTTCATTCTTTTCTTACAGCTGAATGATATCCCATTGTGTATATTTACCTCATTTTCTTTTATCCATTGTTCATTTATCCACTGATGGACACTTAGGGTACTTCCATGTGTTGGCTTTCATAAATAATGCTGCAATGAGCACAGGGGTGCATATACCTTTTTGAGTCAGTGTTTTCATTTTCTTTGAATAAGTATCTACCTGTGGAATTGATGGATCATATGGCAGTTCTATTTTTAATGTCAAAAATAAATATTTTTAAAAAGAATTTTTTATAATATGGTTACTATGTTCTCACAAATTAATATTAAATTTATTAAAACAAGTTTGAAGTTTTTTTCTTAAGCTTTCATGTTGAATTTTAAAATCCTGTCATTCTACTTATAATTTGGCAAATTTTAATATTCACTAAGGGGAACTTTGATTCATGTTTGGTCCAATTTGCAATGAGTTAATAACTTATTAACTCCCTTAAATATTTTAAACTGAACTTACCAAAGTAGTAAATTCAAATTGTTAAGCTTTTCAAATGTCTAAACAAATGCTTCTCATGTACTTAAACAAGTTTAATAAAACTAAACACATAAGTATAATTCATCTTAATTTATTTTAAACATTACCATAAATCAAAAATCAAGTATATATATATATATTTTTTTTATTTTATTTTTAGGAGAGAGAGAGAGACAGCGTGAGCAGGGGAGGGTCAGAGAGAGAGGGAGTCACAGACTGAAACAGGCTCCAGGCTCTGAGCTGGCAGTCAGCACAGAGCCCGACACGGGGCTCGAACCCGCGAACCGCGAGATCGTGACCCAAGCAAAAGTCGGACGCTTAACCGACTAAGCCACCCAGGCGCCCCATCAAGTATATATTTTAAACTGGAATCAGAAAGCTAATCTGATAGACACCCTAATATACTGAATTCTCTTAAACATTCAAAAACACTTTAAATACCAAATATATACAGATTTTTCTGTAACCATATGGCAGACGAATCTTTTTTGAGTCTCTCTAACAAGGTGAACTCCACACTGATATCTCAGCAACACCCCCCCAACATGGTTTTTGCCAAGGATCAATATTTACAGGAACATGTTTCACAACTGCCAGGCTCTCATAGGGAAGGAAATGGCATCTGACTAAATTCTGAGCATCTCTGCCCAAGGACCACAACTGAAAGAGTCAATCTGAAAGACCTACTCCACTCCAGAGAAGCACACAGTATATGCTGGAATCGAAGGGAGATAAACTCAGTGTCCCCAAAACCCCCAACTACCAGTCCTCCCCTCCCAGAATCCAGGCCCTCTACTGGCTACCACACCTGCATTTTTATCCAAAGGCTCATCCCTGCCCCTATTCCCAAGTTGTCCTTTCCACATACAGATGGATCAAGCATTTTGTAATCTCATAACGCTGAGACCAGAAGAATGGCCTGAAGATGCAGTCTCTCTCAAAGGCTCAAGTTTCTTAGCTAGCTGCTACTAAATAAACATTGCAAACTGACAGCCCATAGGTAACTTAGGTCAAAGATATGTTTGTTTGGCCCAAAGGACACTGATCTAACATTTTAAAAGTAGAAGGTTCCACAGATGATCAGAATATCCAGCACCTCTTGAAAATTTAGACAATCCAGCTAAACCCGTATTCCTGCATGGCAAAAACTGGCTTGATATGAACATCAGTTCCTTTCTTTGAAAAGAACATAGCTTCCCTCTATCTACCCGGTTCCATCTGCTGCCCCACCCCCAACTCTCCTCTGTTGACATTTCCCATCCCAGACTGGGGTAGTCAATTTCAGTTTTTCTCATCGTTCTGAATAAAGGCCAGGTCAATGGTAGAAATTTTAGGCACAGATATTTTTGGTAAAGTTCTCAAAGCTCTTAGTAATCACACTGTAATAGGGTTCCCTCCCTAAAGAAAGAAAGAAACCCTCATGGCAACCTGACTATACGCCTGCTTACTTGGCAACATCCCTAATGACCTTGCAACATGAGACCAGCTAATCAGACTACATGTTTGTGTGTTACCATATATAGGAGACAAAGAAGTAAAATATAGATTAAATAAACTATGCCACATGGCTTTTGGGGCCCAGTTCTTCTGTAGGAACCCAACTGAGCGGTACCAACTGGAATAAAGTTTCTTCCTGAAAAGAAAAGCCTCGGTGTCATGACTCTCTATGAGAGAATCCTGCTACAACACCCCTGCTGTTTATGTTTGTGGATGGGATCAGCCTATATCACTGTTTCCCAAGAGACACTGAAATTTCTGACTGTTGCTTTAAGAATGACAGGCATTATTGGCCAAAGTATATTGACTGCAAATATTCTATGAAGCAGAAGATTAAAACTAGATGAAATTTGGGGGTCATCTAATTCAAACTCCTTTTTTTTTAAATCAAGTTTTAAATAGACGCTCTGAAAAACAAAGCAACTTGTCCCAAGTAACTTAGTATTGTACTTCCAGTGTTTTACTAGATTTATTCATTTGTTCCTCTATTGCTTCAAACAACCCAAGATAATTAATACTTGAGAAATTAAAAAATATGCCGAAAAAGGAATTTTCTTTGATTTAGAATAAAGGACAGGGAAGAAAAAAGAAACTCACCAAAGGTAAACATCCATTAAACCTCCAGCTCTGGCCTACCTAAAAATGTTTTTAAATGCAAGTAAGACCTGACATCAAAGGAAAAATTAAAAGAGCAACATTACCATTATTTTTTCACTTGATTTTGAAATACCAGTAAGGAAATTCTTTACATTTAAGCCTCCAACCCCTAATTCACATACTGAATCAACAGATGCGCTTAGAGAGAAGATTTTGTTTTAAGTGCCTCATATTTCAGCCATAAGCCTATAGTCTGGAAGCATTCTGGCCTGCTTACCGTGTAATCTACCCATTAGCTTACTTCCCTGTCTTTCAACCCATACCACAGTTCCTCTGAGGCAGTGTGACAACCTTAAGTTGACACTAGTTTACTGATGTCTGTCAGTTGATTAACTGCATGCTAAACTCACACAGTTCCCCTCAGCCCCACCACCTCTCCTTTCTGGGTTTCCAATCTCTCTCAGAAAGGTGTCCACTTTGACATTCAACTCACCTAGAGATGAAAAGCCCTGCCGCCAGTTACAGTGACCACTTTTCAAAGAATATGTCGAAAGAAGTTGTCAGAGGCATCAACAAATATGTATTAAGGATGTTACGTGCCAAGCATTAGGCCATTTACCTTTACATGTTATCTCATTTAATCTCTCAATAGAGAATTCAAAGTGATTAAAAATATATATATTCTGTTAGGAAGGGCAATAAACTTAGTGCTGTACAACCTAGAAAAGAAAATTGTCTCTCATTTCAGGAGGGAAGGACTTCATGACAGCCAAAGTAGGTAATATCCAAAACTCCTTGTGCACACCATCTAAAACACTCACTCAGTTCTTAACCACGAGCAATACTGCCACTTCTCTTGTATTGTAGATGTGCTTATCATCTAAATATGGTATCTTTCCATTTTTCTTATACCTGTGGCTTGTCTCCAGACTTCCTTCTAACTCTGAGGGCTGGAAGGGAGCTCTGATCTCCCCATGGCTCCCATACATTAAGTAGATATTCTGTTTCCAAAAGCTGTTCAAATCAACACTTCCTAAAAGAAACAGCTGTCAAAGAAGGTAAGAGGAGACTTCAGTGAAAAAGGTAAGAAGAGCTCTCCTGGAGAAGCATCCCATATGATTACCTCAGCAGTAAAAGCTTAATTGGAGCACTGGGTACTTAATTTAATTAGGCTATTCAGTATATTCCAGGAGACGATTGTAGCATCTCTCCTTGCTACAAAGCTAAATAACTTTGATGACTTAATTTAAAACATGTTCCTCAACTCAGGAGCTGCTTTTGTGCAGTCCTGAGTCTAAATTCAACTCATGAATTCCACCAGGGACCTAGGCCGGCTTTTCAAAAGGCTTGTGGAATCACATAAAGATATTCTTAGACTTGTTCACGTTTTTATTGTATGAGCTAGATCTGGATGAATCCCTTTCCCCTTGCTCCTTTACATTTCCTACAGGGTACCTGGCTTCAGCCTAGAATAGGTTAGCTACTCCTCAGTTTCATGTGTGGGGAAGCTGGGAGCTGTTAGATTTGAATCACATGTAATTCTCTTAAGCATTACAATTAAACACACTTAAAAAGATACGTTGATAATACTGTGTCATAAACATTGTATAGTTCTTTTGCAGTTGTCGAAGCTTTCAAAACAAAAATTGTAAATATGGACTTGGATTTACTGACATTGCATTTTATCCATTTATCTTATTTGGAATATTTTTTTTCCTAGGGATTATAAGTGGGGGCAGGTAGGACTATGACCAACTACAGCTGATTTGTTTCCAATACACATTTTCTTCTGACTGCAAAAGTGAAATATTCTTCTGTTCATTCATTCAACATTTATGAAGCACCTACTGTCCGCCAAGTATCGTGAGAGTGGAGGATCCTACGGTCAGCAACAATACACATGTCCCTGATCCATGGAGCCAGGAATTAGTTATGTTTGAACTGAAATCACAAAGAGAGGAGGAAGTAACTGGGGGATAGAGAAAGAGTATGTGAAAGAGACAAGAAGTACATTTCAGGGAAAGTAAACAATATAAACAAAATTTCCTCAAGATGGTCGTAGACTAGATGTAGAAATCTCCACTTTCATTCAAAATACAACTGGTTTATATATTATTTCAGTGGAGATACATACATATATATATTCATATATATGTATATATATATACACACACATATATATATATATGAGAAAGGAATTTAAGCCTCAAGCCCCACATACATCAAGGAGAAGGAATGGGCATTCTGCTTAGCGCTGACTGTCCAAAAATGTGCTGAAAAACTATATACTTTGCCTAAAATCTTCTTCAGCATGCAGAGTTATAGGAAAAAGTGGGCTTTCTCATGTTCTCAGAAACAGAGATTCTGACAGCTACTCCCACACACACACTGTGAGGTTGAATTTTGAGCCTATACCATGCACCACTGCAGAATCAATCACCTTTCCATTACCTACGTAATATGGGAACCTGGAGGGGAAAACATGGTATCAAATGTGGTTTGGAAACACTGAACTCAGTAGGACTTGGGCAGTGGAACCAATGAGCCTTGTCATCAGGAGACCTCTACAACGCAGGACATGGACAGGACTTCCTCTAAAGATCACTCCTGAAGACAAGCTTGTAGACATAAGTTATAAAGCACAGAAAGAAATACAAAGCAAAAAGGGAAAGTCCAAAGGCCCCAAAGTAGGAGAATTTGTGCTTAATAGTGTGTATTAAGTAGATTTTCAAGTGAGTATTTTAATTGTACAAAGAGAAAGAAGGATATGTAAATAAAACTTTTCAAAAGATGCAGAAAAAATAAGAATAGATTGTCTTAAAAATGAACCAACTAGGAACTTCTGAAAGTAAAAGATATAGTAGAGGAAAACAGAAAGACTCACCAAACAGGCTAAACAATAGACTAGACCCAGATGAAGAAATCATTCATGAATTGGAACAGAATCTAAGTAAATCATCCAGAACATAGCATGGACAGAAAAAGAAGTGGGAAATATGAAAAAGAGGTTAGGAATATGACAGCTAGATTTAAAACTTCTAACATATGTTTAATAGATGCTTTAGAATGGAAGACTAAAGAGACTAGGGGAAAGAAAGCTTTGAGGTAATAGTGGAGAATTTTCCAGATTTGAAAAAAGTTAGGGGATGTCAGATGAAAACATATAAAACTACCAATCATCAAGAATAAACAAAAAATTGTGGAAGCTACAAGAGAGAAAAGGCAGATTACCTGCAAAAGAGCAACAACAATACTAACAGAATGCTTCTCTTCATCAACCAGATGTGCCTGAAACAGTGGCTGAATATCTCAAAAATGATGAAGGAAAATAATTGTC
The DNA here is from genome assembly GCA_017311185.1 of Proteles cristata cristata. Lineage (NCBI taxonomy): Eukaryota > Metazoa > Chordata > Mammalia > Carnivora > Hyaenidae > Proteles > Proteles cristata. Next base: position 66,695 of record JAESUZ010003519.1, on the reverse strand, counting down.
ACTCTAGAATTCTATATCCAGCTTAACTATACTCCAAGAATTTGGAAGAAATAAAAGCATTTTCAGACTTACAAAGACAAAAACATAACTTTCCAGAGACTTTCACTAATAAAACCTACTGAAGGATACACTTCAACAAAAGGAAAATGAGTAGGTTACACAAAGCCAAGATAAACGAAAAAATGAGGAAGGAAGGAAGGAGGGAAGGAGGAAAGGAAGGAAGGGAGATAGTTGTCATAACATGGTGGGGAAATATAAATTAAAACAAAACCCCTCCCAACACAGAAAATCTCTCCATAAAGATAGGAGAGAAAGAAAAAAAAAAAAAACTTATTCAATAAGCATTAAATAAGAACATAATGCTGATCGCAGGCAATGAGCTAGAGGTTGCAAAGACAGAAGAAAATCTTCCTTTTTCATATAGCTAAGTAGACATAGCCCCTTATAGTCATGTTTGCAAGATCAAATTGCTAAGTTTATTTTGTCTTTTTGATTGTAAGTAGGATTTGCCATTTGGAGTCAGGGGACAGCTGAAGTCAGGCCCACTTTCTCCCAGGTTACCAGCCCCTGGATTCCAGAGGCAATTTGTCTTTGAAGGCCTTAAAATCATACCTTGAAGTGATTAGCCTCTCCGCTTTCTCCAAAAGCCATTTAAGTTTAGAAATTCAAATTTATATGTTAAACTTATGTTCAAAGCAGTTACAATTAGTAGTCAGGAGATGATGGTCCCTTGTCCTGACAGTGCACTAATGATCTGTGAGGACTCAAGTGAGTCATTTCATCTTTCTGGTCTGAATGTAAAATGAGGGAGTGAGGCTAAATGAGTTCACAGATCCCCTCAAATCTCAGTCTGTGTGCCTCTATTTAGGACAAGCTCGATTTGGCTGTGTGTAATGGACTCCTTTTCCTGTTCTTGAAGAGCTTTGGAGTTAGTTCCGTCCTGGAGAACAGAGCTCCTTTCAGGCAAAATGCAAATAATAAACATGAGAGAGAATAAATGAGCAGCTGCCATCTATTCACCCACTGGGAGGAGGCCAAGTGCTGAGAAGGCAAGGTCACAGACTCTAACCTGATGCCAGAATAAGATGCTAAGATTTGCAGAGAAAAAACACTAGGGCATCAAACCCTAAAAATTATTGTCTTAAAACAACAACCATTTTATTTGCTCACAATTCTGTGGGTCTACACTGGGCCTAGATATAGCTAAAAGGTTCATCTGTTGGCTTTGCCTGGTTTCTATGACACAGCTCAACCATCTAACAGCGCCCCTGGGCTGGGTGGCCTAGAATAGCATAAGTCACATGTCTGAAATTTGGTATTGTCTGCGGGTGATCATGTGTCCCCAGTAGGCTAATCAAAGCTTCTTCATTTGACAGCAGCATTCCTAGAGGATGAGAGTGCAAGGCCCTCACAGGGCCTCTTGAGGCATCACTCTGAATGCTGAACTTCCCGTGTCATCCCCTGCATTCTACCCATCAAGCAAGCCACAGGTCAGCCCAGATTCAAGGAAGAAGAACAAGGCTCCACCAATGGACAGGAGGAATGGCAGAGTCATACTGCATGGGGGAGTGAGTGAGTGCATGGGAGGAATCTTGCAACCATCCTTGTAAACTAATGTCCGTACTCATCACAGGCAGCATCTCTAGCCCAGCATGAAGCACGTGCCCAGTAAACACTTGTTCAAAAGATGTATGTAGCCTTAGTTGTAAAGGCTATGGGTCCTTCCCTCTTCTAGGAGAAAATAACAGTGATACAGATTAGGTATCTTATTAGTGAAGAATCAGTTGAGTTACTGCTGAGTACAGATTCTAGTGCACATGGTTGGGGGGAGTGGGTGTATTTCTTCTTTGGCTTTCAACGGGATTGTCATTTTCCTCTGTTCCATGGATATAACATATGCTGACATGAAATGCTGATCCCATAAAAACCCCTTTATAATGATAGTTACACTTCCATAAGAGAAATACTATAGGTGAGATTTGATTACCATAGATTCACCCGTGGCAAATAAGATAGGCACTGTTTTCTTTACTACTCCCTTTCTTCATAAGTGAAAAAACTATCCAATCAATCCAATCAAATTCAACAATGTATTTAGTGACTATTTAGTGCCAGGAATATAGTCCCTGGAAATAAAAAAGACATGGAAAGGTTTATATGCCTCCTCCCCCATGCTTGACCCCGCCCAGCCCAGGTTTCATTAGATCTGATGGTGCAGAATTTCCTGCTGTTATTAGGGTTGCAGCCTCAAGAATGATATTCAGCAGGATGGGCTGCCCCAGCTGCCCTGCCTTCAAAATGAAAAGTTACAAGCATACTCGTGATGCATTTTAATTTGCATATGCTATTCCTTCTGAATGAAATACATTTCTCCTCTCTTCACCTCAACCCAGTTTTTCTTCCTCTTAAACTATATTTAACCCCAGGTGATTAGTCATCCATCTGCCAGGCTCTTCATTCCCCTGGGTCTGGCTCATTTGTACACCCATCACACCTACTGTTCAGTTGGTGTATGTGTCCATCTCTTTCAGGACTTTGAGCCTCCTGAGAACACATAGTTTCTTACTAATCTCTATAACCCTTCGTAGATACTTGATAAATGTTTGATGAATGATTTCAGAAATGAGCAAAGGAAAGAACAAATGGATAACAAGTTGAAGAGCAGTACATAACCTGCACTAACATTCCGAGGCCCACAGTGCAAGCTGACCTGTAACTCTCATTCAAAACAACAGAACTCATTCCCCTTTGTTTCTGCCCCCTTCACTTTTCTTCCTCTAACATGATGCAAACTTAAAAATCCATAGTCAGTTTTTGTATGTTACTCTCAAGGGACCATAGGTAATGACTTTCTATATAAAGAAAGATCACTGTTGTTGACTTTGCATGATTTTTTTTAAACCAAGAGTTTACATTTCATGTTTAAATGCTGAAATTATCTCTTCATAGACTACATAGCAATGTTATCTCCTATTCTGACAATAGCTGTTGGGTTTACTTCAACCCAAATGGAGGCGTAACTTCACTGGAACCGTAGTAAGCATTCTGGTGAAATTTTTTAATCAGATACAAAACCTCTAGGGAGATTTGTGCTAAGTCCTGGTTCTATCACCTTTGCTACAACTGTGTTAGGGAAAAGGCAGCTGGCAAAATCATGTCAAGTCTCTCAATGTGGCAGCCACAAGGCATAAAACTTAGGCAACTGACCCCTGGTTTAGTAATCGTTACCAGTGGATGTGTGCCACATCAGAGCTGGTGTAATAAAAGAATCCAGTCTAAACAACCCAAAATATAATAAATCTCCAATGATATGATTTTGCTTAAAATAATAACATGGTAACATTAGGAGATAATGTCTTTGCTAATCTAACCAAGAAAGTACCTGAAATTTGAAAAGTCCCTGAAATTCTTGACAGCAGACTTTACTATCTCCCTGTTTATGTCATCATCTTCAAACATGACTGGACACACATAGAATAAATTAGATACCTAACTAATGCTCATAGCTGAAGTAGAAATATACGAGTCAGAAATTATTCGGAACCTAAGTTCAAAAGTTGCAGCTAATGAAATCATTAGACTTAGACCAGAAGTTGTTGGTTACTATAAGACCTTACATTACTGAGTACGTGCAGAAATGAAATGCAATGAAAAAGACAGAAAAAAGAAAAAAAGAAAAACATGAAACCAAATGAAGAGAACAGTAAAGTTTCAGAGAAGTACTCCTCAAAGGTAATTGTTCTATGGTTCTCCTAAGCAACTTCTCTTCTTCCACTGAACTTGATCTCTCCTAGTGCAATAATAAACATGCCAGGAATTAGTAACAATGGTGGTTCTCAAACCTCACTAATTATCTGAGTTACCTGGGGTGTTTTTTAAATATACATATTCCTATTCCTTTTCCAGATGCTCTAAATAAGAATCTCCTAGAATCTCCCAGGAATCTGTATTTTTCAATCTCCCCAGGTAATTCTCTTGACTAGCCCCTCTTAGCAATCTTTGCCTTAAACCAGTGATTAAAACAAAACAAAACTCCCCATTAAACTTAAAGGTGTATGGTTAAATAGCTTTGTGCAGTGGCAGTATCATAGCCAATGAGGTTTATCTGAGGTGCGATTATTGCTAATTGAAAGGTGTATGGTTATGTGCTGACCTGTGTTCTCCCAAAATTGTATGTTGAAGTCCTAGCCCTAGAATCTCAGAATGTGACTGTATTTGGAGATGGGGGTCTTTAAAGAGGTAATTAAGTTAAAGTTAGGTTATTAGAGTGGATCCTAATCCAATATTGCTGTTATGCTGGTAAGAAGAAGAAATTAGGACACAGAGAGGTAGAGAGGGAAGACCATGTGAAATCAGAAGACATCCATCTACAAGCTAAGAAGAGGGGCCTAGAAGAAACCAACTCTGCCAACATCTTGATCTCAGGCTTCCAGCCTCCAGAACTATAAGAAAATAAATTTCTGTTGGTTGAGCCACCTAGTCTTGGATACTTTGATACTGCAGCCTTATCACTAATATGTGTACTTTCTATTGTTAATTTGTCAAGTGACAAATATGAATGACAAGAAGACATTGTAAGGGATGCCCTGTGTAATGAAGAGACATTATTTACATTTCAAAGGAAAAAATAACCCCACTAAAATGGCTAATTAATTGTGAAGTTTCAGTTCTATTTAACTTCAAGAAGAAAAGAAGTTGCTGGGGCGCATGGGTGGCTCAGTCGGTTGAGCTTCCAACTTTGGCTCAGGTCATGATCTTGCAGTTTGTGGGTTCAAGCCCTGAGTCGGGCTCTGTGCGGACAGCTGGCTTGGAGCCTGGAGCCTGTTTCAGATTCTGTGTCTCCCTCTCTCTCTGACCCTCCCCTGCTCATGCTGTCTCTTTCTCAGAAATAAATAAAACAATAAAAAAAATTTTTTTAAGAAAGAAAAAAGAAGTTTCTAAGGGAGAAGGGAAAGAAAAAAAGAGAGAAAAAGAGTCCAAGAGAGAAAAGGAATAAGAAAGAGCTGGGAAAATAGGAGAAAGGAAGGGGGGGATTCAGCAAAATGCAAACTATAACCCTTAAGGGTTGAACTATAATACAAATAATATTATGACATTATTATGAAACACAGGAGGGGAATAGTGAAAATGCATACTCCTGAAAACTGGTAAAAGTAGTAATGAAATTTGTCTCTGAGTCTTTCTTGGTCAGAAGGAAAATTTTAATTTCCTTCTTTCATGTAGTCAACAACCATTTATAGTCTACCTACTACATGTCAGGCATTCAGATACAGTCTAGCTATGCAAAGATAATTAACATAGGAGACGTACCATCTAAGAATGTCAGTCTAGAAAAAAAAGAGTTCCAGGCCATTTTCAAAGTCCAATCCCAAGAAGGCATGCCTAAACTTCCTTTAATAGATCTTAAGCTTGGGGCACCTGGGTGTCTCAGTCAGTTGAGTGTCTGACTTTTGATTTCCGCTCAGGTCATGATCTCATGGTTTGTGGGATTGAGCCCTATGTTGGGCTCTATGCTGACAGCATGGAGCCTGCTAGGGATTCTCTCTTTCCCTCTCACTCTCTTCCCCTCCCCTGCTCATGCATACACATGTGTGCATGCTCCCTCTGTCTTTCTCTCTCTCTCTCTCTGAAAACAAACTTTTTTAAAAAGGGAGAGATCTTAGGTTCTTCAGTTCTTTATCACTTTGCAGAGCTCCAAAATTCCCAGGAAGTGAATCCACAGCTAATTCTTGTCCCTTGGCACCCAAGGAGTGGATATGTTTCTAATTCCTGTGCCCCTTTCGGGCTGTGGTCAGGAACTGTACTTCTCCAGCATTCTGACTCTAGAATAGGGCTATGCATATAGTAGGTGCTCAATAAATACTGATGAATTAATTAATGGGCCAAACAATCAAAACTTTCAATTCCAGGAACTCTCCTAGCTAGTCTGGTACACACCCACCTTCCCCTGTGCCCTAGATCCTTTCCAGAAGTACCTTTGCCTTAGTTTTACAGTCTCCTAGAAGAGTCCACATAAAGTGATGTTGATGAAATATAACTAAAAACAAAATCTCATTGGGGCTCCTGGGTGGCTTAGTCAGTTGAGCATCCAACTCTTGATTTCAGTTCAGGTCATGATCCCAGGGTCATGGGATCCACTGAGTGTAAAGCCTGTTTACAATTCTCTCTTTCTCTCTCTCTCTCTCTCTCTCTCTCTCTCTCTCTCTCTCTCTCTCTCTCCCCCATTCTGCCTCTCTTTGCTACTCACACTCTTTCTCAAAAATAAATAAAATAAAAAGTGATTAAAAAAAAAGAAAAAGAAAAAAACAAAATCTCCTCCCAACCTAGAAAACCTCCCCACAAAGGAAAGAAAGAAAACAATTTTATTACTGAATAAACATTAAACCAGAATGTGATCCTCATCATAGGCGATTCATTAAAGAGATTGCAAAGACAGAAGAAAATCTTTCATAGAGCTAGTGGATACTACCCACTCCATCAAATTTCAAGACAGAATTGCTAATTCTATCATATCTTTATGACTAAAGGTGGAGTTTTCCATTTGAAGTCAGGAAACAGTTGTAATTAAGCCCATCTTGTCCCAGGAAACCAGGAAATAGGGCTTTACCTTCTCTGATGATTACATTTCAAAGAGATGGGCTGGGGGGGGGGCAAGAGGGGGACATTCCTGAGCTATAGGACTGGCAAGTGGTTTATTTAGCATTTGAATTTATAGGAGCAAGGTGGCTCAGTCCTCCTGGCAGCCTGTGCTCATCAGTCTCCTTTGGACTGGCCTGCCCACCCACATACAGAAGCAGCCTCAGGGACCACAAGTGTTCTGTTAACGAGGACTCCTGTGGCCCTACACCCTAAGCCTGGTTCTTAGGGTAGAAAGATGAAATCTCTTTCCGAAAAACTACTTGGTAACATCTTTTGACCTTGATTTTTAAGCAGCATCTCACTTAAAGCCCAGATTTTGAAATTAGACAGACTTAAGCTAAAAATCATGCTCCTCCATCTATGTTCTCTGATCTTGAGCTGACTGATCACTTTTTCCAAAACTCAATGTCTTTATCTGTAAAAGGGAGATAATACCTTCCAAAGAGAGCACATAAAAAGACTTATTAATTACTCTTAGTACTAGTATTGAAGCACTAGTATTGAAGTACTAGTACTTAGTACTAGTATTGAAGCAAGAGATTCTACTCGTATTGAAGCAAATTAGCCAGGACTTGGTTTGGGAGTAAATAACGTGTTGCAAACGAAATGACACAAAGACAGGACACACACAAAAGACAGACACAACTCCGGCCGGAGGAACAATTCTACGCAAGGCCCTCTTGCGGGTTTATTTTATACCCCGGTAACTGGATACAAACTGAAATCTACAAGATGCATTCCTTTACCAATTAAGGGCAAGTAGCCAAACACATTTCAAGGACAGGGGGGAGCAAAGGGAGGAAGCGACCACAACATGTTTACTAAGAGGCCTGCCCACAACTCCAGCCTTCTCCTTACTTCTAAGGAGGGCATGTTCCCTCGTTTGCGAGCGGACCATTAAACTTGGATATTGTGTGCAGGCCTCCTGGCAGAGCACCCTGTTTGCAGGCATGCTTTGCCCAGGCAGGGAGCCCCATGTGCAGGCACATCCCCGCGTCCCTAACCACGCTTTCTTGTGGCCACTGTCGGGCTCCCACATAACGAACGTCATTTTTGGCACTATAGTCCAATGGAACATTTTAATCTTTCACTTTTCAACCAGCTGTGCTTGCATCCACCTTCCGAGACTGGCCCCATGTAGATTTTGATCCTATAAATGCTATTTACTATCTGTCACCGTGAGCTAACCAAATAAACTCTTGGGCCTTAAATATCTGTTATCTATAAATTATAGATCATTATTCTGCAATGAACTGAATGTTTGTGCCCCTCCCCCCAAATAAATATATTGAATCCCTAATCCTGGTGGGACCTTTGGGAGATAATTAGGGTATGAAGGCAGATCCCTCATGAATGGGATTAGTGCTCTTATAAGAAGAGGTCAGAGAGTTAGCTTTCTTTCTACCATGTAAAAATACAGGAAGAAATCAGCTAGAAAAGAACTTCACCAGAACCCTACCATGTTAGCAGCCTGAGTTGACTGTGACAAATACCTTCCTCATATGGTTATTTGGGGGACTGAATGTGACAGTGAGTATAAAACCTGTGTTCTTAATCACTATGGCCCTTAGGCTGTGATCTGTAGCCTGCACTTCATAAATAATGCTTCCCTCCTTGTCCTTTCCCCTCCAGTCAAAGGATCTACTTGTCAGACCACAGATTCAAGATATCTTCTCAAACTCATGGGGAAATAATTTATTTTTTTAAAGCTTATTTATTTATTTTGAGAGAGACAGTGTAAGTGGGGGAGGGGCAGAGAGAGAGAGAGAGAGAGAGAAAGAGAATCTCAATCAGGCTCTGAACTGCCAGCGTAGAGCCCAACTCAGGGCTTGAACTCACAAACCATGAGATCATGACCTGAGCCAAAACCAAGAGTCCACTGCTAACCAACTGAGCCACCTAGACACCCCCATAGGGAAATAATTTAATGCCAACTCGTTCTTCAAACCCAATTTTATTTTACTTCCTCCATGATCCTGTTCATCCCACACTGAAGCCATCCTTTCTCTGAATCCCAGTATAGCTGTTATTTTTGTACCATTCATAGTAAGTGGGCACATTCTTTTGGTAATGCATTTTTGCTTAGTTCTTTCTCTGCCTCCATTACTAGCTACTTGAGAGTTTATCCGGTCTAACATGGTGCCTTAGTCACAATAAATATGTGTTTATCTGCTAGAGGTCATGGATATTTTGTTCTCTGATTCTGTTTGGGATCCTGTCAAAGTCTCTGAGCATTGTAAAAGACGAACAGGAATATGGGAGCTAATGGCTATCAAGAACGTTTCTCAATCATTTCTCAAATATTCTTTACAAAATGTACAGCGACTTATCCAGATCCAAACAGTAAACCAACTCTTACTGACTAGAAAAACAACTTGGAATTTCTCAAGTTTTCCAAAAGCCCAATCAAGTGAGACAAGCAATTAACCACTCATACAGCCCACATCCTTGACTCTCCATCTAGCTAACCGTTCCATTCATGGTTCCATCATATTTTCTTACCTCCTACAAATACAATGACTTTATGTTTCCACAGAGCTGCCCTTCCAGGAAGCCCATGGGATAGTACAAACAACTCCAAGATTCTAAATAGCTTCTCTTTATCCCTCAATACTTTCCTCATACACTGTGGGTGGTAAATACGGAGGCCCACAATTTTAGTGCCAACTTGTAATATTTTTTTTAATCAGGCCACACAATTTACATAGAAATTTCTTGGGGGGATGTGAACATTTACAGTTTTCTACTTAATGATAAGATTAGTCTAAAATCAACTAATAAATAAATATAAAAATAGTAATAAAACAGTGTTATTAATTTTTATCAATTCCAGTCCTCTTGTTTTGTAATATCTCTACTTAATATCTTAAATTAGAGCAAAGATTCTCAGATCGAGCTCAGAGGTAAAGATGCATTAAAATTTCACCAGGGCTTAGCACAGACCCCTGCTTAGAATGAGGCCTTGAATAAACATAAGTAGCTCTGGGAAAATTGTATATATTCTCAAATTGACTTTGAAACCAGAAATGACCATCTTTATAAGCTACTATTCTGAGGCAAAATAAAAGTATAAATAGTTTGCTCAGAACTAAACTTTTAAATTATTCATGTTTCAACTGTTTCTTTTGCTTTATTACTTTTTAACTTTATTATGGTTCTAAGCTAAGAGGAGGATCATTTTATTCAGTTAAGCTGTGATTTCCTGCCGGTTTTAGTCACAAATATAAAACTGCCTGATTAATGCCAAATATTCTCACTACCCACACTTTATGACTACCTTCAAAAAACAGAATTTTCAAAGTCACATGAAAACGAAAAAGGCTCTGGCAAAGAGTTTACGAACTGCACTTCTTCCCTGGCTATGTTTTTAAGAAATAGAAGAAAGAGGGAGGGAGACCAGAGAGCACAAAGATGTAACAATAAAAACAAAAACTGTGTTTGTACTGGCTGCAGACCCAGGCTGGCCTGAGGACTGTGAAGAGTGCAGAACTGTCCTCAGCAACAGGGGGGGATCTTTGGAAGTGCTTGAAAACAGAAGTCATGGCCACCAACAAGAAATATGTTCAGTGCCGCTGTGGGGAGAAAACAGCAAATACTGCATTGAATATACTCAGACACTTAAGACATACAGACTTCTCCTTTGTGGGATCTTTACTTCCTCCTGACCATACCAACACCCAGGATGGCGCACTTAGAAATCAATAACTCAACCACTCATAAGTAAGTATGGACTCTTTTCAAGAGACCAAGTTAGCAGTTTGGGAAGGCAAAGTAGAAGTTTTTGCTCTCTAAGCAATTACAACCTAGCTGGGGATGTGACTGATTCCTTCAGAAAGAGGCAATAAACACCTCCAAGCAATCCCACCCTGCCAGGCTTCCAGACCCAACATGACGTGGAGCAGAAGGCTGGAGCCAGCTGCTCAGGGAGATTTTTTCCAACCTCCGGGGAAAGACTGGATGCCTGGTTTTCATCGTTTACTTTCTCTGAGCTTCCATTTCCTTATCATGAGTAACCCAGTGTGTCATGAGAGTTATATTTTATAAAGCTCGTGGTACAGTGTAAGTACTAAATAGTTACTTTTATCATTATTGTTGTTGTTATTATTTTAAAAAATTTTTTAATGTTTTATTTATTTCTGAGAGAGAGACAGCATGCGCAGGGGAGGGTCAGAGAGAGAGGGAGACACAGAATCTGAAACAGGCTCCGGGCTGAGCTAGCTGTCAGCACAGAGCCCAACGCGGGGCTTGAACCCAAGAACCACGAGATCATGACCTGAGCCGAAGTTGAACACTCTACCAACTGAGCCACCCAGGCACCCCTGTTGTTGTTGTTATTAATATCTCCTAGAGGAAGATCTTCCTGAAAGGCAGGGCAATGCTTTGTGAGTCCCACCCTGGAACTGAAATGCACTTCCCTATTATTATCAATAGTATTTATGGACACTAAATACTTTGTGATTAAATGGATGTTTATTATTTACCATCAATCTATAACTACCATGGATAATGTTCTTTGAGACACTGAAGCTGAGTTCCCAAAAAGTCAACATTATCCATGGCAGGCAGATGAACAATGCACATTTGGAAACCACCCTGTTTATAACTAGTGTCCACCAGAGAATAATAGAAGCAGATTGATGAAACAGGCAATGCATGTTCAGATCAAAGTCGCCCAATGGAGGGGGTTTGTATTATGCAAGCCCACACCACTCCCAAGCCAAGAACCTGGTTCAGTGACTCCAGCTTCAGCCTTACTTTTCTTTGCATGAAGGAGCCTCTGGGAGAGAGCCCCCTGTCCGTGCAGCTATGATGCTTGCAGGAGGAAACATTCTCTAATTTCTCTGCCCTGATAAGGCACCTTCTCACAGGCCTCACAAAAAATGAAAGTTGTTTCCACTAGCTGGTCAATGGCATTATTAAAAAAAAAAAAAAAAGTAGGAGGAGAGAATTTTAGTGATGTAGGTACTCATAATTCTACTAGTAAAATGGCAGTTATTTAGAGCAATAATGCCTTTTTAATGTCTGAGGATATTTTATTTTAAAAAATTTTTAGTGTTTATTTTTGAGAGAGAAACTGAGAGACAGAGAGACAGAGTGTGCATGGGGGGCAGAGACAGAGGGAGACGCAGAATCTGAAGCAGGCTCCAGGCTCTGAGCTGTCAGCACGGAGCCCTATGTGGAGCTTGAACTCACGGACTGCAAGATTATGACCTGAGTCCAAGTCAGACGCTTAACTGACTAAGCTGCCCAGATGCCCAAGGATATTTTAAGAATGTGAATTACCTTCATGAAAAGGTTGTAAAAATAAAGAACAATAAATCACTGTGGAAACCTCAAAAAAAAAAAAAACATTCTAATTCTTCTGCCTTGGAGAAGGCACCTTCCTTTAATTAGTACAAAAAATATCAGCCATTTTGGTATGATGAAGAAGTAAGTACTCTGGGGTTCAGAGGAGTGTGGGACCCCAGAAGGGGCCGGGCCTCCAGGAAGGTGTCATAAAGGCAAAGGATCTGGAGCTCCTGGATGTCTCATCTGGTTAAGCATCCGACTTCCACTCAGGTCATAATCTTGCAGTTTATGAGTTCAAGCCCTACATTGCGTGGGCTCTGTGCTGACAGCTCAGAGCCTGGATCCTACTTTGGATTCTGGGTCTCCTGCCCCTCCCCCACTCACACTCTGTTTTTGTCTCTCTCTCAAAAATAAACATTAAGAAAAAAGGCACAGGGTTTGGACTAAGCTCTGAAATATGGTTTGTATTCAGCAAGGCAGAGAAGAGGAGAGGCTGGCCCAAGAGAAAGAAAAAGCAGAATGAAAATTTTGCTGGCTTTACTAAAGCTTTGCCAAAAAAGCATCATTTCTATTGAGCATAAATGAAGCCATGTACCTTAGCAATGCAGTTCAGTCTTAATATTTGATATATACTGGGCTGTGTCCACCTGTCTACAACATCCATCTATCTCAAGATATACAGACTGAGAGGTTAGAGAACTTGCATAATTGTCCTTGATGAAAATCCAGAGCCATGGACACACTGAGAGCACACAGATACTTACTAAAAACTTCTGTCCTCTCAGCACAGAAAGACACACAGCCAATACGAACCGTTTGACCCAAATCTAAAAATGACTCAAAGGATTTTGTTGTATCTTTCATAATTGAAGTAAAAAGGCTCAGGCCTATTACTGCCCTGCTTTGTCTTCCATGCCCTCAGCAGGATCTCCAGATTCGGGTTCTTTACATACAGATGGATGATGGAGTTCTAGCCTCTAAATGCGAGAATAACAAACCCCTAAACTGCCCAATGCCCTAAGTTGCCTTTACACATCTCCTCCCATTTCTATTCTTCTTTTTCCCCAAAAGCAATGCCAGCCCCAATAATTCTGCCAACCCCATAACCCTCTCCTGACCTGTACCACAAGCCTTTAGCAGCCTGAGCCAGGCTGGGGCTTCTAAGAGCTACTCCCAATATTTCTTTCCCTTCTTCCTTTTGAGTTCAGGGCCTTAACGACCCACCATCATCTTTTTCTTTTTCCTAAGAGAGAGAGAGCATGAGCAGGGGAAGGTCAGACAGAAAGAAGGAGATACAGAATCTAAAGCAGGCTCCAGGCTCCAAGCCAGCTGTCCCATGTGGGGCTCAAACCCATGAACCGTGAGATCATGACCTGAGCCGAAGTCGGACGCTTAACCAACTGAGCCACCCAGGCCTCCCCCCATGATCATCTTCAAGACAACGGATCCCCCAAACAATTTACTCAAAAGGTATGGATTATGCATCATTTCACTTCATTCCTCTCTACTGCTCCACATCAGCCCAATTTTATTTATTCAGCCATCAAACTTATTAAGCAATGACTATTTGCAAGCTACTCTGCTTGGCATCCTAGGAAATATGAGACAATCTAAGATTCCAAAACAGCTTCCCTTAAGGAGTTCACACTCTGGTGGGATTTGGGAAAACATTTAAAGATGACAATGGTCTAAAAGACAGAGTAGGGGCAGATAGGGAAGGATCATAGTCACAGACACAGGAGGACAATTATGGAATAGCTATTTCACCAGCACATGGGTAATGCTAAACTGGGGAGGCACCCGGCCAAGTTGTACTTGTCCTTGTGCTGAAAGAAAGCTTGAGAATTTCTAACCATGAGGGCCTTCAGTGTAGATACTGATTAGGGACTGGCTTGAAGCTGCTGCACATAACATTGGATTTAGATTGTAACTTATTTTAGGTCACTTGTGGGGGCTGATGGAGAAGTGAGGGACAGACTGAAACCCTCTGACAAGCCATCCTGTGAGACCTCCACCAAGAAACTTCATGAACAAAAAACCCCTCTACATTACTGTTCCTCTTACTTTTCTTGGGAAAGAAGCATCAAATCCAAATAATCCTAAGTCCAAATACTTCCCCAACTCTGAGTTGACAGACAGAATTTGGGGTTGATAAAACTTGAAGCTTTCTTTAAATTGGAATTCAAAATTGCATTGGGGGTGATTTCTAAAGACCCAACTGACCATTACAATAGAAAACAATGTGGCCATTAAAATAAATACATAATTGAAATTACATATACAGAAGAATATTAAGTGAAAAGCAGCAATAAAACAGAAGATAAAACAGAATGAATTTACCAACTAGAGTCTTTGAGGAAAAAAAATTATGCCCTGGGATCAGGAGTCATATAATTAGTTGGCACTTTAAGTTTATGGATTTGTTTCTCCTGTGAAGCAGTTAATAATAAGATGGAGCTCACAGTCTTGATGAGGCAAACCCTTTCCTCAAAGCACAGGGATACCAGCTTGAAGGAAAGCAGCCAGAGGACAGTGAGCCACCTGAGAGAATGAACACCTCTAGAAACATGGTTCATACAATCACACCAGGCTTAAATTGAATTGACATTTGGTTAAGTTTTTCCCCACTAACTAGTACACAGGGGATTGGGTAGAATAGAAGATCACTTACAGTCAAATAAACAAATCTCTGTGCATCCCGAGTTGTATTGTGAATTGACAATTTCTGACCTCTTAGAACTTAATGATGAAAAACCTGTGATGTAATTCTGCCCAAGGCCTGATGCCAAATATCTTTCAGGTCAAGTGTCCATTCATGGTTATACTGAATGCAGCCATGCTCCCTTGGCCATTCTTGCCCCCCGGCTTCTGACAGTTAATTGGTGCCAAGGATCTCATTGCTTCAGGGCCCAGCATGTTCATTGCAAGCCTAATTCTAAACACCTCTCCTAGCATCAGCCCCAGCCTAGAGGGGAGGCAACTACTAACCTTCTAGTGGACTGGGTTCCCCTCTCATCAGTATGAACCCTGATAGTCTTTGTGAATGGAGTGTCCTCTGGGTCCTCCCACAGAACTTTTGTGGGCATTCAGGCCTCATATAATATATACAATTCAGCATGCTCAGTTCCCTCAAACTTCTAATCTCTTCCCCTACCACCTGCCATTGCAACTCAGGCATTCCAACCTTAGTCAACACAGACCATTACTTTCCTCAGGCTTCCCAAAGCTACTCCAGAAGTGAGTTTGCCCCATCCTCCAGGGGCCTTGGTAGGATGTTAAATGACTTGTCCCCCAAATAAATGAACCCTTGCTTATTCAGTTTTACATCCCCGCCCTTTGATCAAGTGTTCCTGAAATCCAATCCAATTAAGCACTCCCCAGCTCAGATGTTACCTTCTCCATGAGCCCTTCTCAGAGACCCATAGATAGTGAGCACCTTCCCCTTCGGAGTTATAGTATTTTCATAGTGAAGAGTATACAATATCATGCTTATTTGTTTATATGTTTTTCTGTCCAATTAGAGTGTGAAAATTCATCATGGTATGAGGCTATAAGCTGAATAACTTATTTTTGAAACTCAGAAGATGCCACTTAAGGATTTCTTTGACCTCAGACAAATTTGATGAACGTGGCTCAAACCTTCTAATTGCACCATCTTGGATAAATCTTGTGTCTTCACCATTGAGAGCTGTGGCATCCGACTCTATTTCCTTGAGATGCCTTTGTCTCTGTTGCTGCCTCTGTTTAACCAGTTCCATCCCTAGGCCAACCTGGAAGCAAAATCAACACTCTTTTTCCCCAAGAAGAAACTTAGTCACACTAAGAATATCATGATTATGGTTGTTGGATTGATAATTAAAGGGACCCTGGTGGGGACACTTGTTACAGTATTACATAGGGTCCAACTCTACCTCTTCCTCTTCCCACAGAGCCAACTCATGTCCATGTCATGGTTTTCAGAAGCCAGAATAATTGAGTATTTGCCACATAGCTGGCCCTTAATAGATATTGGTGGAATATATAAAGAAACAAATGAATAAGTGAATGAGTGGAATCTAGTCATATGTATCTCTAAATCAAGCTGCATTCCAGATTGAGATGGAATCAAGTCTTCTTGCAAAATACATCAAAATGGACAAGTCAGCACAAGACATCTGGCTCCCATAAAATTTGTGATCAGAG
This sequence comes from Proteles cristata cristata, assembly GCA_017311185.1. NCBI lineage: Eukaryota > Metazoa > Chordata > Mammalia > Carnivora > Hyaenidae > Proteles > Proteles cristata. The sequence continues at coordinate 50,585 of JAESUZ010003519.1, read as the reverse complement.
GAAATAAAAGCCTATATGGCAAAGAGGTTGAAATGTTTTCTAAACAGAAGAATGTTTTTTAAACATTATACCTAAGAAGGAAAAGCAAAGCTGGAGCTGGGATCCAGGGAAGATTCCTTGGTAAAGAAGGATCAGAGTGCTGTGACAGTGACGAGATGGGAAATAGTGAGCATACTGGATCCTTGTCACCAGAGCAGGCCCCCTTCCCATAGCCAGCCCTGGAGAAGGCACAGAAGTGTGGCGTTAGCTGTGAATCTTCACAGTCAAGTCACATGTTCCCAACACCAAAAAGGGCCTACCTGCTAGTCCTTCAGTGAACAGAAAATCCCTCCTCTCCCAGACCCTCAGGCTGGGCAGGAGTAAGCTGTTCTCACACTCTATATGCAGCCTCAAAAGCATCATCTCCAACTCTTACCCCAGAAAGATATACCAGAAATAGTCACAGCATATCATAAAAGACAGGTTTGCTAGAAAGAATAGCATTTTATCCACCCCTTCTTAAGTGTGCTTTCAAATACTGTTCTTTCCCCCTCACCAGGATATTATGAATCACATTATCTAGGGAAGTACAAATCAGCACTCTGAACTGTCTTCAGAAATGAAGCTAGTTTGGTTGACTCATCAGACTGACGCAGCTCTAACCAAACACTTGAAGCCCTGAGACAGATATGCTCTGTTACTGACTCCAGATGGGTTACACTGGTGGCCAGGAGTTTGTCCAAACAAAAGGAAGCCTGGCTTAATTTAGAGCCCTTAATCGGTGTGGTTACCAAATTACCTGTATAAATGAAGAAAGCAAAAGAAGTCTGGGAATTAGCTTTAGAAATAGCATGACTAGTGTTACCCTTAAGCAATTTTGCTTTCAAAAGAACAATATTAAGGAGCTACCAAAGGGAAGTTATGTTGTTAAGAGCATCCTTTATCACTGTACCAGAAAATTATAGAGATTTAAACTCTGAATCCAGAGATAACTTTGAAAGAGAGAATAATATAATCCTTTTATGTTCACACAATTTGCCCCTATGTTCCAGCCTTGATGGCATAATTGGGCATTACTGGTGGGGGGTGAGGGTGAGTCAAGCTGGCCCCAGTTCAAAAGACTGGCTGAAGCTTGTCCATGCTATGCAAATAAATAATAGGAGGTATTTTCATTTATCTCCCAAAATTGGAATGAATCTAAAAATGATGGGCAGAGAAGTATTGTATGATCTGAGGCAGATGACTTAAACCCAGTTACTTTCCCCTGTCTTCTGTTTGTCCAAGAGACCTGATGGCAAACCTGAGTGGGAGGGGAGGGGTCCCCAGGTACAACACAGGTGAGAGCTTCCCGGTGCACCCTAACTGATGAAAGGGAATCACAGGTGTCAGTCCTTACTGGGCACAGAAAACACTCACTTTAAGTTACAAGAGAAAATTCCACTTCATTTTCTAAACTAAAACAGTACATCTCTCCAGACCACAGTCCCTCAAATTATATTCCAAACCATTTCCTTTTAGTCCAGTTCACCTACAGCTGTGGCTAGGGATTCAAAATAAACAGTGCTGATTATAAGAGCCGCAAAGCTTTACACAGAAAAAAGAAAAAGAAAAGAAAAAGAAAAAGAAAAAAAGGAGAAGAAAACCAGTAATTATTGTTAAGGGAAAGACTGCATACATCTTTTTTTTTTAATATTTTTATTTATTTCTAGGAAAGAAAGAGAGAGACAGCATGAGCAGGGGAGGGTCAGAGAGAGAGGGAGATACAGACTCTGAAATAGGCTCCAGGCTCTGAGCTGGCAGTCAGCACAGAGCCCGACACGGGGCTCGAACCCACGAACCGCGAGATCATGACCCAGCGAAAGTCAGATGCTTAACCGACTAAGCCACCCAGGCGTCCCATACATCTTTGAATCAAACCAGAGGAAAGGTGGGGCTAAAAGCCAAATGCTATAAAATATGAAAGCTTCCTCTTTCTACAGGCAGGCAGATTTTTCTTAATAAGTTTAATGCCAGATAAGCCTGTGCAAAGTCCAGGATGGATGATTACTTCAGCTCTAGTCAGACCAGCTCTGATTCTGACTTGGGGAAATCTGTGACCTGGGTGGATCCTGCCCTTCAGAGGACAACCCCCGACACTCCTCCTGGTTTCTGGCCTTTCTCCATTTGAATCACCCACTCTAATGCTCCTTTATCCACCTGTTCTCTCTTCAGCGAGATGCTCCTTGCGAAACCATCAGCCTATTAGGTCCCTTCATATGACTGACAGATGACACTTCTGAGGGAGCAGGAAGGAGTCCTTGGCAAGCTAGCTGAGGCTCCCCTCACCCTTTGAGAATAGGCTGACACAGATATATGCCTCATAGCCCTGTCTTCACTCTCCTCCCCAACTCTAACTCATAACCTAACATGGGAACAGCCTTGAGCCATGTCCCAGATCATCTGGAGCTTTGTCGTTCCCAAAGAGCCTCAAGTGACAATTTCCTAACCTAATCCTTACTAGATGCTAACTAAAAGTGGTTAAGAAGAAAGTCTTCACCTGGGCTCTACTCTTTTGGCCACTGTTTTTTATATTGTTTGTTTATGATTTTAAAGCAATACTGGTTTATTATAGAAAGCACAAAAGCCTATTCTCTTTCTCTTTCTTTTTTTTTTTTTTCCAAATTATTGAATAGAAATTTTGGGCTTTTTTGCATAATGGAGCATACTTATTTTCCCATGCCATTTAAAACTCTGAAACACTGTAACGACTGTATAGCATCCCGTTCATGAAGTACTTCATTTTCCTTTCAGCTTTACTAAGGTATAATTGTAAGCTCTTATAAAATTGTAAGCTCTCCATTTTTACTCTCCCACACATATTTTATGTTTTTGATGTCACAATTTACATCTTTTTACTTTGGGCACTCATTAACAAATTATTGTAGTTATAATTATTTTTATACATTTGTCTTTTAATCTTCATTCTAGAGTTATCAGCAATTTACCCACCCCCATTATAGCATTAGAGTATTCTAAATGTAACTATATATTTACTTTTATCAATAAGTTTTATATTTCCATATGTTTTTCTGTTACTAATTAGTATTTTTCATTTCATCTTGAAGAACACATTTTAAGGCCTTCTTTAAAGGCCAGCCTAGTGGTGATGAACTCTGGCTTTTGTTTGTCTGGAAAGCTTATCCCTCCTTCAGTTCCGAATGACAACTTTTCCAGAGAGACTATTTTTGGTTAGCAGGGCTTTTTTTTCCCCCTTGCAGCATTTTGAATCCCACTCTGGCCCACAAAGTTATCCACTGAAAACAATCTTATGGGAGTTCCTTTGCACATAACAAACTGCTTTTTTTCTTGCTGCTTTTAAAATTCTCTCCTTGTCTTCAGGTTTTAACAATTTAAATTATAATGTGTCTCTATGTAATTATCTGTAGTTCCTCTTATTCGGAACTTTCTGGGATTCCTGGTGGATGTTTATTTCCTTCTTCAGATTAGGGGAGTTTTCAGCCATTATTTCTCTCAATAAGCTTTCTGTCCCTTTCTCAATCTCTCCTCCTTTGGAGACCCCTATAATGCATATATTGGTCAGCTTATTCATGTCAAATAAGTCTCTTAAAGTCTTCAGTTTTTCATTCCTTTTTCTTTTGCTCCTCTGATTAGACCATTCTATTGCCTGTCTTCAAATTCATCTATCTTTACTTCTGCTTGTTCTAGTCTGCTGTTGAACCCTTGTATTACATTTTTCAGTTCAATTATTATATTCTTCAGCTCTGTGATTTCTATTTGGTACTTTTGTTATATTTTCCATTACTTTGTTGAAATTATCACTTTGTTCATGCATTGCTCTCCCAAGCTTAGTGAGCATTTTTATGACTGCTATTTTGAACTATCAAGTAAATTATTTATTTCTGTTTCACTAAGATCTATTCTGGATATCTGCCTTGTTCTCTTGTTTGGAACATATCTCTCTGTTTCTTCATTTTCCTTAACTCTCTGTGTTGGCTTCTGAGCATGAGATCAAATACTTACCTTTCCCAGCCTTGATAGAGTGTTCTTGTATAGGAGATGAACCTCATCAATCAGTCCTGCCTGAGCTTTTAATTGCCTCTCAAACCTCTGTGATTGTCCAAACCACTCTCTTTATTCTTAGTAGCTTTCAGTAGTTGAAAGTATGCCAAGACCCATCAGTGTTCCAAAGGAGAGAACTGCATTCAGCACCTAGATGCAGGGTAATTAGAAGCTGGACCCACAGGCAGTAGCTGGGAAAGTTTGTAGTTAAGACTCCTTCAGGGAGAAACTGGAAGATGAGTATTGTTACCTGCTTCCTCTCTGCCAGTCTGGTTTATAGCCTAGGGGTGGAGGGTAGGAATTGCTCTTTTGTCCATTAAGAACTGCTTCTTTGTTATTTCCTGTAGGACTTATGAATACAAGCCCCATTGGCTATCAGAGCCAGGCAATCCAGGGGGCCCAGGTCTCAGAGAACAACCGCAAAAGCTGGTGTGCCAGCTGTGTATGTAAGCTTCTTCCAGGGAGATACTAGACTTGGAGCAGGCCAGAGGAAGAAGGCAGAAGAGGTGTCTGCCACTTTCCCCAGTCCCCAGGGAGGACTGCAATCAGCCCCTAGATGTGTACTAACATCTGGGAGATGGGCATTTTTGCCTATTCTGTCTGTGCAGAGCCTTGGGCGGAGGGTGGTGAGGAGGGGGGACAGCCCCAGTGAATGCTCCATATGCTCACCAGTGAGCAACTACTCCTTTGTTTGTTATAGTCCTGTGGATCTCAGGGATTCAAGTTCTCCTGGATTTCAGAGCTAGATGTTTTGAAGGGCCATTCCTCTGGTAGAAGTCTTAAAAGTTGAGTCAAACCCTTCACTCCTCAAGAGAAAGCTGGCAATTATGAATTCCCTCTCAATTGTCTGGTGCTATGTTGGTAGTATGGTTTATACAACACTGTCTCAGCCTTTCCTACCTGTTTCAATGTGGATATTTTCTCATACAGATAATATGGAGGAGTTGCTCAGCTAGTTTCTAGATTTCTTTCAGAGGTACCTGCTTTAAGTGTCACTTATATTCAATGTATCCATGGGAAGACGGGAGTTCAGGGGCCTCTTATGTTACCATGTTGATATACTCTCTCTGAGTATCTTAAGTGTACCACTGGGCCTGACTGTGACATGTTCATTTATGTATTACCCATTATTGCCTATAGTCTGGGTTCTTAGCCATTGTGGGAAAAAACCAAGGCATGTATAAACAAATTGTACTCATCCTTGATCTACACCTAGATATAGTTTACTGTGTCTTTTAGAGATGACTAAATCTTCCAGACAAGTTGGGAAAGTGTCACTTGCCCTGACAAGCCAACAGGAAAGGCAGTGTGCTGAGAGCACACCTGTTGGCAGCTCTGAAATCCTCTTTCCTTTTCTCCTCTCCTCTGCTTTGGAGGCTAAGTAATGGGCCACATCATGGAGCCCCCTGCCCTCGCGTTACTAGTGGACTTTGTGTCTGGTGATGGCAAGAGGTCAGAGAAAAGGGAACAGGAAAATATAGGTATCTATTCCCCTAGCTTCCTTCCTGCAGAGTGGCCTCCACCAAAGAGAAAAGCTCCTCGGGTCCTCCCAGCTTCTCTCAAGGCAGCCTCTCCATATGACTCTCTGTCCTGGTTGCCTCTCTCCCTCTCCAGTCCCTTCAGACCCTTCAGACCCTATTTCTAGTACCATTATGAATTCCCCAGTCATCCCTCCAAACCTTGCCCACACCTTTGTAAATAGTCCCTTAACTAAAACCTTAAGTCATCCTATTCTGTTTCCTTCCGGACCTCTGATATTGCAAAGATGTGCAAGTATCCCTTTGCAAAAGCTGGTGTGCCAGATATGTACAAGCATAACCTTGTAATATACCTCTAAGTACAGCCAGCCCCAGGTTTCATGAACATTTTACTTTTTCACATCCTTTGAGTCACTATCATGAAAGAATAGAGGGCAAACTGGCAAAACAAGTCATAAAATGTTTCAGCCCACAATATGTACTGTATAGATGTGGGACATAAAATGTGCTCTACAAGCACACATGAGAAAGAACCATTCAGGCCAAATCCCTGAGGGCAATGATAATTTTAATGGGGTAAAGCAGCCCTCACTTGGATCAGAGAGCCTCCCCACCTATATTAAACTATGCCAGACACTGACTGCAATTTGAAGCTTGTTCTGGCACCAGTACAGCTCGTGTCAAGGGGAGGTATATGAGACCGAGTACCTCCTTCATTTATTTATTTATTGACTGACTCTATGTGCCAGGCCATGTTCTTAGTGATGATCTCACCTCCAAGTAAGGCTTTTACTCTTACATTCTCCAATCATGAAACTAAAAGCAAGTCACACATCATTAACATCCTTATCCTCATCCTTATCCTCATCATCTCTTACCAGCCATTAGACTTTGGTTTTTCACCTTCAGGGTCACGTCTTCAATCTTCCATCACCCAGGACTCTTCCTTAAGTTTTACACAAGGTACCCGAGTATCCTACTCACTAACAAACCCCTAACTTTTGGCTGTCTTATATTCTCATTCCCATAATGCCTCCCCTTCTACCTCATGGAGGTATCTAGGACTTTAACCTTTCATTTATTTCCATTCATCTCTTCCCTCTAGGATCTCCTTCCTTCCTTACTATTGTCCTAAATTTCTTCCTGCTTTTTTGTTTAAATTGATGTTTATTTATTTTTGAGAAAGAGAGAGAGAGAGCATGCACAAAGAGTGGAGGGGCAAAGAGAGAGGAAGACAGAGGATCTAAATTGGGATACATGCTGAGAGTGGAGAGCCAGGTGCGGGGCTTGAACTCATAAACTGAGATCATAACATGAGCCAAAGTTGGACACTTGACCAACTGAGCCACCCAGGCACCCCTCTTCCTGCTTTTAATGTCTCCACTGTTCAAATCATTCTTTACCTTGCCATCACTGGAATGTTTCTAAAATTACCTGTGCTCATGCCATTCTCCAAATCTTAGCAAGGCATAACAACCCTGAACTATTTCCTCTTCTTTAAACTTGACATGATCCCTTGACCTTGGAAACTGGCTCATGTTGTGTTCTCCTGTCCAGGATGTTCTTTCCTCTCCCTGCCTTCATGAGCTATGTAACCACAGAATTCCAGTCTATCATCACCTCCTCATTCTGGTGCATGAGACTGAGACATTTATGTTTCTGCTGTAGGATGATCAGTGAAACCCTCTATTACAGATCACCACATTGTCTAATACTGCTTTTGTAGGCATAGAGTCTTCCAGAAAGTATTGTGATAAGTACAGAAATAATTGCTATAGGTACCTCTGGGTTGGCACAGATTGACATGGAATGTTTTTAGGATCAAAGGACATGTGATCTCCCTTTCCTCTGTTACATCCCTATTCCCATTGTCCTGGTTCATAAGTCCACTATCACTTGCCATATACTAGAGCAGCTCCACTGCCTGAACATGCTTCATGTGTTTGTTGGCTTATTGCCTGCTTTCCCCACTAGAGCTGGGATTCTGTCTGCCATTTACTTATTTACAATACCTAGGACATTTCCAGGAATCAGTAGTTCAATAAATATTGTCTGAATGAAGTCAGGAAGAACACCTCCTAACCATATTTATAATCACTAAGTCATGTATGCCTCCAGGTTAGAGGGGCCAGGGAAATTTGAGCTACCTAGTTAAAGCTCACATTTCTTCATGTTATTTCACTTCTCAGAAGTTTCAAACGCTTCCGTGCTTCTAACTAGCTATGGTATAAATTCTATAAAATTCAACCTAACGTGGCAGGGGAAGTATCTTTGATCTGACCCTCCTTGAATGCTGACTTCATCTGTCACCAGTCCTGTTGTCATATTTTACCCTCCAGAAGCATGCAGGGATTTGTTGTTTCCCCTGCACATCATGCTGTCCCTCCTTTCATGCCTCTGCTCACACTGTCTGCACCTTTCCCCATCCTTTTTATCTCTCTCAGACCTACTTGGAAATACACTAAAATAAAAACACACTTTATCAAAATTTGTGGGATGTACCCTGGTCTCACCTTCCGAGGGCTTAGGTAGAGCCAGGGCTTTTTCTGGGTAAGGCAACAGGAATGAAGGCAATTTGAGCATGTTGAAGAAAAGGTAGCTAGGTCACTGAAGCAAATGAGAGACTGTGAAGTGCGGTCAAACTGGCCAGAAAACTCTGAAGGCCAAGTAGGCCACCAGAGGAGTTTGCATATTATTGTAAGGATTATAGAAAATACTCCTCCCTATCTCCCAATGCTCATGCCCTCCCTTCAGTCATGGGCCCAATGTGACAAGAAATTATTTAAAATTTGGAAATAGACAAAAGAGATTACTAGAGACAAAGACACTTGCCTTGACTAAACTTTGGGTAGGCTCCTCTGAGCTCTCTTTTCAACTAGGTCTCAACTTTGGGCTTCCATGTCTATCCTTGAAGAGTCTAATTTTAGGGGCACCTGGGTGGCTTAGTCGGTTAAGCGTCCGACTTTCGCTTAGGTCATGATCTCACGGTTCATGGGTTCGGGCCCTGCGTCGGGCTCTGTGCTGACTGCCAGCTCAGAGCCTGGAGCCTGTTTCAGTCTGTGACTCCCTCTCTCTCTGACCCTCCCCTGCTCACGCTGTCTCTCTCTCTCTCCTAGAAATAAATAAAAATATTAAAAAAAAAAAGAGTCTAATTTTAATAATCCTGCTAGGTCAATTTATCTAGAATCTCCCTACCCTTGATATCTGATCACCATTCATATCTAAGGAAATTCCTCAATCCCTACCAACCTCCAGGTGATATCTGATGACTGGTCTGACTGCAACAGAAGTCCTGTTAGGTCAGTATAGCAAGAATCTCCTTACCCTTGATGTCTCTTCTCAGCCATTTTCCATACATTGACTCTCACCTGGCTCCTTGACTATAAATCCTGACTTGTCTTTGCTATATTTGGAACTAAGCCCAGTTCTATATGAGGTCTCGTATCCCCTATTGCAATAGTTTCTAAATAAAATATTTTTTTTTACCACTTTAACTACTGTTCAGCTCATGTTCTTTTAGATGCTAGGTGACCTTACAGTGGAGTGCTTAGCATTTTCTAGCAGATCTTTTGTAGATTAACAGATACATTTGATTGATGTGGCTATTTTGCAATTCTGTAGAGGTAGAGACTAACTTGTAAAAAATGATAATACTGCAAATAGTGTCTGTCTATGAACAAGGCCAGAGATGGCTATTTAGAGCAATACAAATAAAATTTGTCAATAGATTCACCTGATATATACATACATACATACATACATACTACAGAGTAAAAACCATAACCTTAAAAAGCACAGTTTATTACCCTTAGGATATTAACCTGCTTTCCATCAATAGTTATCTCTCTTCAACATTCCTTTGGTTGACTAAGCATTTAAAAAATTTCTTCAAAACCTCCTCTGAATTTGTTATAACACTGTACAATTCATTAATCAATTGAATAAAATCTTGACATTTGTACAACATAAAAGAAAGTCATGGCATGCAATGAAAGCAGTGTTTAGAAAAAATTTACAGTATTAAGTGTATATATTAGAAAATTAAAAAACATCCAAAATCACTCATCTAAACTTCCACCTTAGGAAACTAGAAAAAGAAGAGCAATTAAATCCAAAGTAAGTATAAGAAAATTAATAATAAATATTGAAGCAGAAATCAATCTAATTGAAAATCGGAAGTCAATGGAGAAAAAAAATGAAGTAGTCCTTTAAAAATAATCAGCAAAATCAATAACCCTCTAGCCAAGCTAAGAAAAAAAGAAAGGACACAAATTACTAATATCAGAAATGAAAGAGGGGACATTACTACAGATCTCATGAATGTTACAAGAACAATAAAGAAATACCATGAACAACTCTGTGCCTACAAATTTGACAACCTAGATGAAATGGAACAATTCCTTGATAGACATAATCTGCCAAAATTCACACAACAAGAAACAGACAAATCTGAATAGACCTATATCTATTAAAGAAATTAATAATCTTCAAAACAGAAAGCACCAGGCCCAGACAGGTTCATTGGTGAATTATACCATTTAAGGGAGAAAGAATATCCATTATCTAATCTTTTTCAGAAATCAGAATCAGGGGGAATACTTCATAACTCATTCTATAAAACCAGGATTATCCTAATACCAAAACCAAAGACATCTTAAGAAAACTGCAGACCACTATCTCTTATAAATACATATGCAAAAATCCCCAACAAAATATTAGCAAATCAGATCCAACAGTGTATACAAAGAATTACATAACAAAGTGAAATTATCCCAGGTATGTAAGGCTGGTTCAATATTGGAAAATTAATTCATGTAATCCATCACATGGCTAAAGAAGAAAAAAATCACATGATCCTATCAATAGATGCAGAAAAATTATTTGATGAAATCCAATACCTATTCAGAAGAAAAATAGTAAACTAAGAATAGAGAGGAATTTTCTCAACTTGATAAAGAATATCAACAAAAAAACTAAAGTTGGCATCATATGTAATGATAAGAAACTTAAAACTTTCCCACTAAGACCAGAAACAAGGCAAGGATGTCACCTCTCACCATTGTTTTTTAACATTGTACTGGAAGTCATAGCTACTCCAATGAGATAAGAAAAGGAAATGAAAGGTATACAGACTGGGAAGGAATAAATAAAACAAACTTTGTTCACAGGTGACATGATTATCTCTGTTGGAAATCTGAAAAAACTAACAAAAACACTCCTGGAACTAATAAGCAGATATAGTAAGGTTGCACAATACAAGGTTAATATTCAAAGTCCATTGCTCTCCCAAAAATAAACTGTTAGGACTATACCAAAACAAAAAGCTTTTGCACAGCAAAGGAATCCATCAACAAAACAAAAAGGCAACCTACTGAATTGGAGAAGATATCTGCAAATAATGTATCTATCTAATAAGGGATTAATATCCAAAATACATAAAGAACTTATACAACACCAAAAAAAAAATACAATTAGAAAATGGACAGCAGACATGAAAAGACATTCTTCCAAAGAAAATGTACAGATGACCAACAGACACGTGAAACATGCTCATCATCCCTCATCAGGGAAATAAATACAAAAACACAACGAGATACCACCTCACACCTATTAGAATGGTGAGTATCAAAAAGACAAGAAATAAGAAGTATTGGTGAGGATGTGGAAAGAGGGAACTCTTGTGCACAGTTAGTAGGAATATAAATTGGTACAACCACTGTGGAAAACAGTATGGAGTTTTTTTCAAAAAGTTAAAAATATAAATACCACATGATCCAGTAATTCCACTATTGGGTATCTACCCAAAAAAAGAAGAAACACTGTTTCAAAACGATATATGCATCCCTATGCTTACTGCAGTATTATTTCCAATAGCCAAGATATGGAAGCAACTCAAGTGTCCATTGATAGATAAATGAATAAAGATGTGGTGTATATAAAGGAATATTATTCAGCCATTAAAAAAGAATGCAATCTTGCCATTTGCAATGACATGGGTAGACCTAGAGGGCATTATACTAAGTGAAATAAGTCATACAGAAAAAGACAAATACCATATGATTTCTTTATATATGGAATATAAAAAAGAAAACAAATGAACAAAAATCAAACAAAACAGAGAACAAACTGGTGGCTGACAGAGGGAAGGTGGGAGAAATTGATAAACATTAAGAGATAACAAACTTCCAATCATGAAATAAATAAGCTATGGAGATGAAAAGGACAGCATAGGAAATACAATCAATAATAATATTGTAATAACACTGTATGGTGACAGATGGTGATTCTACTTATGATGGTGAGTACTGAGTAATATACAGAATTGCTGAATCTTTGTTTTACACCACTAAAGCTAATACAGCAATGCATATTATTATACTTCGATTTTTTTAAGTCAATTGTTTTCCAGGGGCACCTGGGTGTGTTCAATTGGTTAAGCATCCAAATTTGGCTCATGATCTAACAGTTTGTGAGTTTAAGCCTCATTGGGCTCTGTGTTGGCACCGCAGAGACTGTTTCAGATTCTCTGTCTCCCTTTCTCTCTCTGCCCTTTTCCCTGCTCTCATTCTCTCTTTCAAAAATGAATAAATATTAATAAAGTCAGGCACCTGGGTGGCTCAATAGGTTAAGCGCCTGAGTCTGGCTCAGGTCATGATCTCACAGTCTGTGCTTTCAACCCCGCATCAGGCTCTCTGTTACCAGCAGAGTCTGCTTTGGATTCTCTGTCCCTTCTCTGCTCACACTCTCTCTCACTCTCTCTCAAAAATAAATATTTAGAAAAAAAGCCAATTGCTTTCCAATATATCAACAATGAATAAATGGAATTTGAAATTAAAAGCAGAATGCCATTTTCATTCGCATCTCCATAAACAAAATACTCAGGTATAAATCAAAAAAAAAAAAAAAAACATACAAAATCTATATGAGGAAAATAACAAAACTCTGATGAAAGAAATTTAAGAACTAAATAAATGTTCATGAATAGGAAGATTCAATATTGTCCAGATGTTCTTCCCAACTTAGTCTATAGATGCAATACAATCCCAATTGAAATTGCAGCAAGTAATACTGTATTAACAAATTAATTCTCAAGTATGTAAGGAGAGGCCAAAGACTTACAGCAGCCAACACAATATTGAAGGAGAAGAAAATTGGAGGATTTGATGCTATCCAACTTCAAAACTTACTACAGTATTCAAAGCTACCATAATCATAACAGTGTGGTATTATTAATGAAGAAAAAGACACACAAATCAATGGAATAAAATAGATAGCCCATAAATAGACCCCATATAGTCAACTGATCTTTGACAAGAGCAAAGACAAAACAATGAAAAAAAAAAAAAGGTCCTGTTTTCAACAAATGATACTGAAATAACTGGGCAACCACATGCAAAAAAATAAATCTAGACACAGACCTTACACCCCCACACAAAAATTAAGCATCACTAACCTAAAAGTGAAACACAGAACTATAAAACACCAAGAAGGTAAGATAGGAGTAAAAGTCAATGTGTAGGGTTTGGTGATGACTCTGTAGATACAAAACCAAAGGCAAGATCCATGAAAATAATAATTTATAAAGTAGGCTTCATTGAAACTAAATTTTTCTGCTCTGTATAAGATACTTTTAAGAAGAATAAAAAGAGGAGCCACAGACTGAAAGAAAATATTTGCCAAAGACATATCTGGTTGTTATACAAAATATACAAAGAACTCTTAAAACTCAACAAGAAAACAAGCAACCTATTTAAAAATGGGGCAGAGAGATGGGTGGCTCAATCATTAAGCATTTGACTTTGGCTCAGGTCATGATCTCATAGTTTATGAGTTTGAGCTCCACTTTGAGTGAACTCATGCCCTGCTTCAGGTGAGCTTGAGCCCTGTTTTGGGTAAAAACACAAGCCCCACTTTTGGGTGAGCCCCACTTCTCTCTCTCCCCGCCCCCTCTCTCTCCCTCTCTCTCTGGCCCTTGCTCACTTGCAACCTCTCTCTCTCTCTCTCTCTCTATCCCCCCCTTCCTAACCCCTCAAAAAATAAAAATAATTAAATATAAAATTAAAATTAAAATAGGTTAAACACCCATATCAAAGCACCATACTAAAGAATATATACACATTGCAAACAAGCTTATGAAAAGATGCTCCATTTGTCACTGAAGAAAGGCAAATCAAAACAGCAACAAAATACCACTATACACCTATTAGAATGGTCAAAATCCAGAATGCTGACAACAGCAAATGTTGGTGAAGATGTAGAGAAACAGAAATTCTCATCCACACTGGTGAGAATACAAAATAATACAGCTACTGTGGAAGACACTACAATGATTTTTTTACAAAACTAAACATATTCTCATCATATGATCCAGCAATAACACTCATTGGTATTTACTCAAAGACTTGAAAACTTATGTCCATACAAAAATCTGCACATGGATGTTTATAGCAGCTTTATTCAGAATTGCCAAAACTTGGAAGCAACCAAAATGTTCTTCAATAGCTGAGTGAATAAATAAACTGTGACACATCCAGACAGTGGAATATTATTCAACACTAAAAAGAAATGAGCTATCAAGCCATAAAAAGGCATAAAAGAAACTTAAATGTACGGAGCGTTTTTAGGATAGTGAAACTACTCTCTATGGGCTGTCATGATGGATACATGACATTATACATTTGTCCAAACCCTAAGAATGTATCACACCATGAGTGAACCCAAATGTAAACTATGAACTTGTAGTGATAAAAATGTGTTAATGGAGGTTCTTCAATTGTAACAAATGAACCACTCTGGTGAAGGAGAGTTATATATGTGCGAGGTCAAGGGGTTGTATGGGAAATCTTGGTACTTTCTGCCCAATTTTACTATGAACCTAAAACTGCTCTTTAAAAAAAAAAACAGTGTATTTTTAAAATATCTAGATTCTGGGTCTGTTAAGCAAAGGAACATCTCTGTATGCAGGGACTTTATCCCTTTGACTCTCCTTGGGGTCATACCATCTTTCCTTTCCTCCTGATATTTCTGACTCATTAACTTAATCAAATTTACTGAGAATGAGTTTTACTTCACCTCAGCTACTGACATTGAGTTCCCTTAAAATACCACACTTTACCCCCACCCCTGCCCTGTCCATATGCCTGGGATAGAAGCAGCCCCTACTGAGGAGACTGGAGGGCCATGGTCAGAGTCCTGGCAGAGGAATTCTGTCGGCATGTCTATAATCTCCAGCCTGTCAGCATGTATCTAACGTACTTCTGAGCATTTAGTGGAATGAGAAAATGAGAGGCACAGTCTATGTCTCAGTAAATTAATCTAATTGTCAGGCAAGTCATTCTCTGGTAACAATGTAAAAACATGTTTTCAAACCACTATGTCAGCAATGAGAAACCAACTAATAAAGCTTGTGCAACAAAGTTAGAAAGGGTCAATCCCAGCACCTGGAGAATGTTGTTGCTTCTGAAGTGAAATAAGGCATATCCAGAATGTTCATGATAATAGAGAACGGGGTAGATAAAGTTGTGTTTCCATATCTGTCATGCAATGAGTTATCAAAGTGCCCAGGAAAAAATGCTGAAATAGCAACAGAGAATTAAAAAACAAAATCACCTCTGTCCCTATGATATCAGAGTGCAAAGGTCTATTTCTTATATGGTGCTATGGACTGAGTATTTGTTCCCCACCCCCATATTTGTATGTTGAAATCCTAATCTGTACTGTTATGATATTTAGAGATGGAGCCTTTGGGAGGTAATTAGGTTAAAGTGGATGGACTTCTCATGATAGAATTAGTACCTTTATAAAAATAGAACTTGCTACCTCTCCTTCTCTTCACCATGTTAAGATAGGCCAAGAAGGCACTGCAAACCAGAAAAAGAACTCTCGCCAAAACCTGACCATGCTGACACCCAGATCTAAGACTTTCCAATCTCCACAAAATTGTAAGAAATAAATATGTTTTTTAACTCAACCAGTCTATGGAATTCTGTTATAGCAGTCCAAACTAAGACATATGACAGTCTAAAAATATCAGAATATTACATGCACAAAATTAAAAAGCAAAAGCAAAGCTATGATAGCATGGTGTGGCCATGTGCCCCACTCCAGTCCTCAGAGTCCATAAGTGGGCAAGCTATGGGCCACAGCTAGGGCCATGACTACTACTTAAATCCAGGAGCAACATAATGAGCTGGAAACTCAGGAGTCCATCTACTCCTATTCCTTTACAGCTTGATTCTACCATGATCCATCCCCTCTAACAACTAGCCTTCCAAAACACAAATGAACTATCCTGATTCCAAATTCTACTTCAATGGAGACTTACTTGATAAGATCCTACTAAGTATTATCAGAAGATCCAAATGCTTTGACCATTCTATAACATCTAAGACTAGAAAAAAATGGCAAAATGTCCACAAAATCTCAAGTTCACAAACAGTAAACATCTTCTCACATATTAAGTATTATCCCAGAAAATACGAGATTTCTCATTTTTAAATTATTACTGTTACATGTAGAGGTAAACCTTGATATGATAATAATCTTTGCTTTAAGTATTGACTATGCAAGAAAAAAATGAAATAGTAGAATAACCAATTATTTCCTCTAGACCTCCTTTATAGAGAGATTTTATCATGAATAGATGTTATACTTTGTCAAATGCTTTTTCTACATCTATTTAAATGATATGTTTTTTAGCCTTTCTTTTACTGACGTGGTGTATCATGTTGATTTTTTTTGCAAAATTTTGAACCACCCTTGCATCCTGAGAATAAATCCTACTTGATCATGGTGTATGATTTTTTTAATGTATTGTTGGATTTGGTTTGCTAATATGTAGTTGAGGATTACTGTATTCATGAGAGATACTGGCCTGTAGTTCTCCTTTTTTGCAGTGTCTTTATCTGTCTTTGGTATCAGAGTGATACTGGCCTCATAAAATGAATTTGAAACGTCTCCTTGTATTTTTTAGAATAGTTTGAGAGAAATCAGTATTAACTCTTCAAATATTTGGTAAAGGGTTGCCTGGCTGGCTCAGTCAGTAGAGCATGTGACTTCATCTCAAGGATGTGAATTCTAGTCCCATGTTGGGCATAGAGCTTACTTTAAAAAAAATTGGTAGAATGTGCCTGTGAAATCATCTCGTCCTGGACTTTTGCTTTGGGAGATGGGGGGAGTTATTGTTGGTAATTGGTCTGTTGAAAATTTCTATTTTTTCCTGCTTTAGTTTTAGTAGGTTGTATGTTTCTAGTAATTATCCATTTCTTCTAAGTTGTCCAATTTGTTGGCATATAGGCTTTCATAATATTATGTTATAATTATTTGTATTTCAATGTGTTGATTGTTATTTCTCCTCTTTCATTAATAATTTTAATTGGGTCCTCCCTTTTTTTAAATGAGTCTTGCTAGTAAAAATTTGTTCCTTATTTTTGCTGAGTAGCATTCTATACTATGTATGTGCTACATTGACCTACTGAAGGACATTTGAATTGTTTGCAGATTTGGAAATTATGAATAGATATGCTATGCATATTTGTATACAGCTTCATTTCTCTAGACTAAACACCCAGGAGGGGTACAGTCAAGTTATAAGTATATATTTAATTTTATAAGAAAGGGCCACACCCATTTTCTGCTTTCAATGTGTGGGAGTTCCAGTTACTCCACAGCTTTGTCAATACATGGTATGATCAGTATTTTTTATTTTAGCTATTCTACTATGTGCGTAGCTATATCTGTCATGTTTTAATTTGCATTTCCCAATGTCTAATGAGGCTGAACATTTTTCATGTGCTTATTTCTATCTTCATATTTTATTTAATAAAGTACCTACAGATCAATTTGGTGAGAAATGAGATCTTTGCTATGTTCAATCTTCCAACCCATAAAACATTATGTCTCTTCATTTTGCTTTTTAGGAGAACACACTGAGAATTTTAATCCTTTTAAAATTGTTAAGGTTTGAGTTATGACCCAGAATATGGTCTCTCTTGGAGAATATTCTATGTGCACTTAACAAGAATGTATATTCCTCTGTTGGATGAAGTGTTCTATAAATGTCAGTTAGATTCAGGTAGTTAAGGGAGTTTTTCAACTCCATATTTTTGCTGCTTTTTGTATATTGGTTCTACCTATTACTGAGAAGAAGGTGTTGATCTCTCCGACTATAATTAGTTTTTTTTTCTATTTATCTTTTTAGTTCTGTCAGTTTTTGCTTCATGTATTTTGAAGCTCTGTTGTTACATACATACACACTTAGAACTTTTAAGGGGCGCCTGGGTGGCTCAGCTGGTTAAGCGTCCAACTTCAGCTTGGGTCATGATCTCACGGTTTGTGGGTTCGAGCCATGTCGGGCTCTGTGCTGACAGCTAGCTCAGAGCCTGGAGCCTGCTTCGGATTCTGTATCTCCCTGTCTCTCTGACCCTTCCCTACTCACACTGCCTCTCTCAGAAATAAATAAAACATTTTTAAAAATTTTTTTAAAAGAACTTTTAAGTCTTCTTAGTGAATTGGCCCTTTGATCCTTATATAATCAATATGTAATATCCCTTTCCACCCCTGGTAGTTTTATTTCCTCTGAAGTATACTTTGACATTCGTATAAAATTTCCAGCTTCCTATTTTACTAGTTTTGCAGATACATATTTCCTCATCCTTTAACTTTTAATCTACCTGTATCATTATTATTAAGATATAATTACGACATGGGTTTTTTATCTATTTTTTAATGTTTATTTCTGAGACAGAGAGACAGGCAGACAGACAGACCACAAGTGGGGGAGGGGCAGAGAGAGAGAGAGGTAGAAACAGAATCCGAAGTGGGCTCTGAGCTGTCAGCAGTTGCTTGATACAGGGCTTGAACTAATGAACCGTGAGATCATGACCTGAGCTGAAGTCGAACGCTTAACCAACTGAGCTCCATTCATTTTAATAATCTCTACTAACTGATGTATTGAAAGAACTTACATTTAGTTAAATTATTAATATTTTAGATCTATGCTTAGCATTTTTCTATTTTCTGCTTGTTCTCGCTGTTTCTCAGTTATTTGTTTTGCTTTTCTTGCCCCTTTGGGGGGTGGTAGGGTGGGGAGATGTGAACATTTTTTATTATTCTATTCTAACTTACAGTAAAACCTTGATTTGTGAGCATAATTTGTTCTGGAAATATGCTTGTAATCCAAATCACTTGTATATCAAGGCAAATTTCCCCATAAGAAATAATGAAAACTCAGATGATTCGATCCACAACAAAAATATTCATATAAAAATTATTACAATACTGTAATAAAATACAAAATAATAATAAAGAAAATACAAAATATAAAGAAAAATAAACAAATTAATCTGCACTTAGATTTGACAAACTTCACGGCTGGTGTGAGGGAGACAAGAGAGGAGAGCTATTCTGTAGGATGGAATCACTGTTATCTATTGGCTAATGGAATCTTTTTCTTTTCCTGAAATTTTAACAAGGAACCTATCCAATGACACTTGCTTTTGCCTCCCTTTGAAGATTTCGCAGAAATGTGGCATTGCATTGTCATTAAACAGATTCATCATATGCACTGTTACAGCCTTATTTGAGTGGTGCTTTTCTACAAAATTTTGCACTGTTTCCCACACTTTCCTAATCTCATTTGAAGTGAGGGAATCCTCCTCCCTTGTCTCCTCCTCCTCTGCAGACAAGGTCTCCTCCAGAACCTCTTGCTGTTGCTCGCGATGCAGATCCATCAGCTCGTCAGTGGTCAGCTCCTGGCCATGTTCCTCCACCAACTCTTGAGTGTTGTCTCCTCATTCACTTGCAGTCCCATGATGTTCCTCAAGGACACAATTTCCTCGACAACTGGCAGGTCCTGTTCATGAGCAAGCACCTCTAAGTCATGTCCAAGAACACAATTAGACCACAGTATTCTCTAAGCAGAATGCAGGGTTCTCTTGGTGACCCTATCCCAGGCTTTACTGATGAGCTTGAGGCAGTTTATGATGTGGAAATAATTTTTCCAAAACTCTCAGAGAGTAAGGTTTGTTCCTTCAGTAACCTCAAAGCATCTCTGCAATACTACTTTGATGTAAAGCTTTTTAAAGTTCAAAATGACCTGCTGATCCATGGGCTGAAGTGGAGTGATGATGGGAGGAAGAAACTTGACCTTAATGAACTCAAATTCCTCCAATAAGTTGTCCTCAAAGCCTGCAGGATTAGCAGGAGCATTATCCATAACCAGCAAGGCTTGAGTGGCAGATTCTTTTCTAAAGAATCTGAAGATATTTCTTCACTGCAGGACTGAAGACCTTGTTGATCCACTCAACAAACAAGATACAAGTGACCCAAGCCTTGCTGTTGGACCTCCACATAGCATTTAACTGGCTCTTCTGCACCTTGTAATTCTTGAAGGCTCATGGATTCTCATAATAATACACAAGCAGGGCCTTTACTTTGAAATCCCCACTTGTGTTAGCACAAAACAAGAGGGTGAGACAGTCTTTCCCGACTTGTCACCAGGCATTGAATTCTCTTCTTCTGTAACGTACGTCCTCCTTGGCATCTTTTTCCAAAAAAGCTCCATCTCATCACAGTTAAAAATTTGCTTCAGCAGGTAACACTCAGAAACCATGAACTTCTGGAACTCAGTAGGGAATGCCTCAGCTGCCTTAGCATCTGGGCTCGCAGCCTCTCCATGCCTCACAACACTATGGATGCCACTTCTTCTCTTAAAGTCATCAAACCATCCCCTACTTGCCTTGGAGCCTTCTTTGTTTTCTGTTGATGTACCTGACATCAGGTCAGTGTACAAGGCCTCTGCCTTCCACAGAGAAAGTTCTCAGACACAGTATCAGCTGCTAGTTGCTTCTCCTTTATCCAAACCAGAAGCAACTTATCTACATCTTCCAGAACACGTGGCCATTGCTTTGATGTTCTCATGACTCCTTTCGCTGCATCTAGCCCCCTTATTTCTTCGTTCTTCTTTAATATTGTGCAGTCAATGTAGACTTCTTATAAAATCTTGCAACTTCAGTCACTCACACACTTCTTTCGTACTTCTCACTGATTTCCTTCTTTAACTTCCACCGTAATCATCTCCTTTTTCTTACCACCTTTCTTTTCAACCTTTTTCTGCTTGGGGGCCATTGTATATCCTCACACAGATTTTGACTATAGTACAGTATTAATAAACTTTTGTCATATACTGTATTTAATGTATGGAAATAAGGCAGCACAGGAAAGGGCCTACATCTGTAGGCAGCCTGACCTAGAATGAAGCAAAGCATTCTGAAGCTTACCCTTGTAAGGAAAAGCAAATGACTGCCTATAGGTGCTTTGAAGTGACAAAAAATACAGTAGTGCCAGTTATTGGGACCTTTCAACATTCTGAAAAATCACTGATTTCTGCCAAACACCGTGGCCTGAGACCAAGCATCTGAACATGGAAGATGATCACTTACAATCCCACATGAAGAGAAAGAAGAAACTTGGCTCAGTTGTGATGATGTGACATTCAGGATCACATATTAGTCATATTGCAAGGCATTGCTTATTTATCAAATTATAATTTATTAGAAAAGTTTGCTTGTCTTGCAAATACAAGAATACTAGCAGAATACTTATGAAATACTCGCAGAACAAGTTACTTGCAATCCAAGGTTTTACTGTACCTACTATTATAATAGTATTTCTTCATATAATTTTTTTGGTGGTTGCTGTAAAAATTACAAAAGGCATGCTTAATTTTTCACAATCTACTTAGAATCAGTATTTTGCCACTTCAATTGAAGTCTTAAACATTATATGCACATATGCTGAAAATTTCACCAATGTTGTACTTTTGCTTTCAACAAAACATATTTTATTAAAGAACTCAGGAGGAGAATAGTCTACTTATCCAAATATTTATCAATTGCTCTTTCTCATTTGATGTACCAAGTTTCTTGTATTATTCCCCTTTCATCTGTAGAGTTCCCTTAAGCAAATATTTCAAAGCAGGTTTGCTGGTTTTTCTTCATCTGAGGATTCCTGTATTTTACTTCATTTCTGAAAAATATTTTTGCTGTAAACAGAATCATGGACTGACAATTCTTTTCTTTTGACACTTGAAAAATGTTCTACTTCCTTTCAACTTCTATGGTTTTTGATAAGAAAATCACTATCATTGAATCATCGTTCTTCTACAGATAACAGATTGTTATCTAGCTGTTTCAAGAATTCTTTTTTGTCTTTGATATTTCAGAAATTTAAGTGCAATGTGTATGGGCATTGATTTCTTTGATTTTATCCTATTTGGGGTTTTCTCTACTTCTGAAATTTTTGTCTTTCTCCAAATATGTGAAGTTTCCAGCCATTATTTCTTCAAACCTTTTTTCAGCACCACATTCTTTCTCTGTCCTCTGGGGTCTTATGACACAAATATTGAACCTTTTGTTGTCCCATAGTACTCTGATGGTCTGTTCTGTACTTTTTTCCATCTTTTCCCTGTTTTTCATATTGGATCATTTCCATTAAGTTGGCACCAAGTTCACTATCCCTTTCCTTTGTCATCTTCATTCTGCTATTGAGTCCTTCCAGTGAATTTTTAATTTTGGTTATTGTGGTTTTTTAGTTCTAAAATTTCCATTTTATTCTTCTATATATCTTCTATTTCTATTTTAACTTCACTTCAAAAGGTATTCACTATTGAGCATTTTTTAATACTTGTTTTAAAGTCTTTATCAAATAATGCCAATATCTGTGTTTTATTATCCTTGGCATCTATTGATAATTTTTTCCCAGACAAGTTCAGAGTTTCATAGTTCCTCATAGGTTGAGTAATTTTGGGTTGTATTCTGGATATTTTCAGAAACCCCAGATCCTATGAGAGAATCTTGATGTGTAAGCAGGCATTTGACCTGGTTAAGTTCAAATCATAAGTTCCAACTAACTTTCTATGTCCTATGTTTACAATTTCAGTTCAGGTTTCAAAGGCTTTAAGTGCTTTCAGATCTGTACTGTGAGTGTATCACCCAGTGATTAATCTGGGACCTCGGAGGAAACCTATCTGTTAGCTCTGTTCTCATAGTCTTTGGAATGCTAATTAGGAGCATGTCCAATGTGCATGGATATTAGCCCAGACAGTCACAAACAGTTTTATGGGGTCCATCTCCTGAGCTCTTCCTTCTTTGCTATTTCCCTGGTACTTCTTCCCTGGTTCCTCAAGCCCCCTTTTTCAGTCCATCGGCAAAAAATCGCATTTGTGACTGAGTCACATCTGGGGTCTAAATGACAAGAGGACAGAGAGAAGATTTAAAAAAAAAAAAAAAAAAAGGAAGGAATGCAGAAGTATTTGGCCCTACTTCTTGGACCTGTTCCACCACCAAATGAAAAATGAAGGTTCTCTTCCCTAAGAATGTTAGCTCCAATCGTTTTCCACATTATCTTGCTGTTACCCCCTCTACCCCCACCACAAGATTGCCTGAAGCCTGGAATAAAAGTGAAGGGAGAAAAAGAAGGGAAAAAATGGGTGATTCTCTCAGTCTCTGATCTTTAAGAGTTCTTCTTTCTGCTCCTCAAGCCAGAACTAAAGAGATTTTCTGGGGTGGGTGGGGGTCTATCTGTTCCTTAATGCTTACTTTTGGATTTAGACTGTGCTAAGATCAGGCTGAAGATAACATAGGGAAAGAATACAGTAAACTCAAATTTGGATATTGGTGTCCTTCAAATTCGGATATTCTTTCCTTATCTTCCTGCTACTGCAGATGAAGAGGGGCAGTAAGCACCATCCTTTGAAGAGACTAATCAGCCAGTTTTCGGCAAGCTGACTTTATTCAATTCCTTCCATGCTCAAAGAGGCAATAATTCATCCTGACTGGTAACCTTCCTTTTTTAAGTTCCAGGAACACAAACTAACCAGAATCCTGAAGGAACTGTTCCCAGAACATATTATACAAAGAATGTGGGTCCAAAGGGTCAAGAAATGAAATGAAATGTAAGCTATGTTGTCCTGCTCCAATCCCCACCCACTCCCACTCTCCCCCAACTTCAGAACTGAAACATCCATCCCCTCAGCAGCTAACAGTGTTGGTACTGATGACTGTCAGCTGAGTCCTTCTCTAGGAATTGCCCTGGAAAGGCAAGCCAAAGGAAGATATTTTGCCCAAGGCCACATCATAGCCTGGAATTACCTGACATCCAGTGACTGGTCAAGGTGAAAGTACAAAACTGGGCAGCCTTAATGCAAGGAAGGACAACTCTGAAGGGCAAACTTAGCTCAAGAGTTCCCTATGGAACTGAGTTTGTCATTTAACTCCTGCCTTTGTCCAATCCTACTTCGTTCACTCCACAACAAGCATTGATCAGAGGGCACTCTGCAATAAACCTCCTACACATAAACTACTCAGAGTTTGCCTCCTGGGGAACCTACCTGAAGATACTAGATCTAAGCATGACCCTCCCCTCATGACATCAACTGGTTCAAAAACAGGCACATGATTCAAATTAGGTTACTATGATATGAGGGGACTTGTTCTGAAATCTGGAAAGTTTTCTAGGCACTAGAGATAACCACGGGAAAAGATCTCTCTTTCAAACTAAACCTGAACAAAGGTTCTTATGGCTCCAATTGCTACTGACAAGCATATTTTGATCCCAAGAACACTCAGCCTCAGAACAAACTGATACTGTTGCTAGCAGAAGGTTAAGATAGAAAGAACCTAGGTCCCTAATGACATCACCAAGTCACAAGATCACCGCACCCTGCAGGCCAACTCATTTTTAGATTTCTTGTTATATAAACTAGTAAATTTTATTATTTAAAGCAGTCTAAAGGTTTATTTTTTGTTTGCTTCTGTTACTTCAGCCCAAACTAACTGATACAGATATGCATCTTACTGAGTCTCTCTTCCTTTACTATTTCTGGAGGAGATTTTCACAAACATTGAAAGGAGCTTAAAAAATCCACACCCTAGACAATTGATCAAAGAACTTAACAGTCACTAAGTATAGATGACTGATGGTAAGTTTTCTGTTGCCTTCTTTCCTTCTCTCTTTCCTTCCTTTCTTTCTGTAGAGAACTAAAAATACATTATTTAAGGGAAAAGAGGAAAGTTAGTTGAACAGATTAATTTACATACAAAAAAATAAAAGCACTGCAGTA
Source organism: Proteles cristata cristata (assembly GCA_017311185.1). Classification (NCBI taxonomy): domain Eukaryota; kingdom Metazoa; phylum Chordata; class Mammalia; order Carnivora; family Hyaenidae; genus Proteles; species Proteles cristata. The sequence continues at coordinate 25,949 of JAESUZ010003519.1, read as the reverse complement.
TTTACAACTTGGTTCAGAAAAACTACCTTAAATTCTATTTTTAAGATCAAAGTACAATCTAGGCCATGATATGAAATTTGGTATATATAATTGGAACTTCTGAAAACTCCCTCTATAATAGACAGGTGAAGACAGACACCTGGTAATTACAAAGGGTATTTATATGCCTGTGGAAGAAGAAGCAAGAGATTTTTGCAAAATTACTTCAGAAGGAAAAGGCCTATGAAAAAAAGACAGTGATTCAGCTTGCAATTTAAAAGACAAACAATCCATTATGAAAATCCAAGAAAAAATTACTTACCCCACATACATAGTATCATGGTTCAAACTCTGAAGGTCAAAAAACTATGGTTTTGGCAGACCAGAAGGAAGCAAAGCGCTCTGCCTTCTCATAGAGAATGCCACATTTGCCATGTCTCAAGATTCAAGGACATGGCAGCAGAACACTGTGCTCTGATTTTTAACCACTCTGAGATTCTCCCACATTTGCTGAATCACTCACGTTCTCTTCTTCCCCAGCACTTGCCGTTTCAAAACCATTTCATCAGGCATCTAAATACAAAATCTAATGACTCCACCATTGCGGCTCATAGAAAAGCATAGGACCAGATTTAAGAGAGGGGTTTTCATCCCAGGTCTGCCTGAAGCAAACTGAGTGGCAGTTAGGCAAACCACTTCCTCTCTCTTGGCCTCTGTTTCCTCATATGTAAAAGGATCCCTTCTGTCTCCATGATTACAGATCCATAGAGAAAAGAGAGGAGGTATATAAATGCTGGAGTGGCTTGTGGCAATGATAACCCACTTCTGTGCCACTCAACTCACCTGACACTTCACAACTCAAAGTATTAGGCCACTTAATAGCTGACAGGACGTCTGTTGCAGGAAAACTAGAGGGACATTTCTTCATAAATTCCCAAGACAGAAACAACAAATCTTCCAAATCTGCATTCAACCTCCACTTTATTTTGTGCCTTAAGAATGAGCCTACGAAAGGAAACAATAAATAAAACTAATAGGCAACCGACAGAATGGGAAAAGATAGTTGCAAATGACATATCAGATAAAGGGCTAGTATCCAAAATCTATAAGGAACTCACCAAACTCCACACCCAAAAAACAAATAATCCAGTGAAGAAATGGCAGAAGATATGAACAGACACTTCTACATCCAGATGGCCAACAGACACATGAAACAATGTTCAGTGTCCCTCATGATCAGGGAAATACAAATCAAAACCACACTGAGATACCACCTCATGCTGGTCAGAGTGGCTAAAATGAGCAAATCAGGAGACTATAGATGCTGGCGAGGATGTGGAGAAATGGACACCCTCCTACACTGCTGGTGGGAGTATAAACTGGTGCAGCCCCTTTGGAAAACCCCTATGGATGTTCCTCAAAAAATTAACAATAGAACTCCCCTATGACCCAGCAATAGAACCATTAGGAATTTACCCAAGGGATCCAGGAGTACTGATGCATAGGGCCACATGTACCCCAATGTTCATAGCAGGACCCTCAACAATAGCCAAAACATGGAAAGAGCCTAAGTGTCCATCAACGGACAAATGGATCAAGAAGATGTGGTTTATCTATACAATGGAATACTACATGGCAATGAGAAAGAATGAAATCTGGCCATGTGTAGCAACATGGATGGAACTTGATGGTGTTATGCTGAGCAAAATAAGCCAGGCAGAGAACAGATACCATATGCTTGCACGTATAGGAGGATTAGGAGGAACTTAACAGAGGACCATGGGGAAGAAGAAGGGGAAAACTAGTTGGGGAGAGGGAGGGAGGCAAACCATGAGAGACTCTTGAATACTGAGAACAAACTGAGGGCTGATGGGGGTGGGGGGAGGAGGGTGATGGGCATGAAGGAGGTCACTTGTGGGGATGAGCACTGGGTGTTATATGGAAATCAACTTGACAATAAACTATCAAAAAAAAAAAAAAAAAAAAGAATGAGCCTACATCATCAATGCAGAGATACAATGAATCAAACACCCCTGTTCCTTTCTGCTTCATGCTTTAGAACTGATCCCAGAGGTCATGGCAGGTCAAGTGTGACTGATTTTGGGGTAAACACAGTTTAAAGTGTTGGTAAGTAGGGACTGAATGAACTTGGAAACTTTCAGAGGCATATTAATGAGGCTAGGCCTTCAAATGTGTACAAAGATTTATTCTTAGTTCTCTAAGTGCTTACTCCAAACATCTAGCAAGATCCTGACGCTACAATATCAAAGCCAGCCCCATCGTTCCTAAGACCAGAACAAGAAAGGCTGACTCAGAAATACAACGCAACAAGTAACAGTGACAGGACCTCATGGAGGGCTTTGTAAGACATCTGGCTGGGACACTTGAAAGATTCCCTAAGAAAGAGGGATTAGGGGAGGCTGCTCTATACTGAAGTCTACTAAAGAAACAGCAGGCAAATGCAATGCATTAACCTTAACTCTAATGACACACTGGAAACAATTTAGAAAATTTTATTTGACTCTGTGCTGGATATATTGAGTTAATGTTTCTTTAGCTATGGAAATGATACTGAATAGAAAAGTGATAAATGTCTTTGTTTACAGGAAATGTTTTATTTAGAATCATATAGGATTAAAGTGTCATGATACCTTCATAGTACTTTCAGATGGTTTACAAAGGAAAGTGGGGGGGGACAAGATGCCCATAGCTGGTAAATCTAAGGGGATAGTGTATGGGTGTTTATTATTCTTTCAATTTTCCTGGGATTTTAGCTTTTTTTTTTTTTTAATTTTAAGGTACAAAACCCAACCAGATTTGGTCAGAGGGCATATGGGATTAAGGAGGTCTCACGCTGCAGGCCTGGATGTTTCCCTACCCAAGAGCTACTTTGCTACCTGGGCCCCTAGGAAAAAAAATCATCACTGACACTTGTCATGGCCAACCATATAATTTACAATTACTAAGAAAAGATACAAGGGGAAATACTATAATTCCCATCTTACAGAGGAGAAAACTGAAGCACATTAAAGTTACCTTGAATGAAGTTAGCTTCATTCAAGAAGTGACTGAATTTGTAAGTTGCTGAAATTGCTAACTTGCAAGAAGTCACCGCGGAAGCCACACTGACATTTTCCCCAGATCTCCTGGAGTCTCTGTGGCCAGCTCTTTGTGGCCCTCTCTCCGCTTCTGCTTCCTTCACTCCCAGGCTCTCCCCTGCAACCACCTTCAGAAGACTAACCATGGGCTAACTCCAAAGTCCAGAGAGCCGGCAGAGCTAGACATGTATGTCCCTCTGGAGTGACCCATAGACATAGCCGTCTCATCAGTTTCAGGACACTAAGGACTTTTTCCACTTCAGTGTATCCCAGAAAATAAATCCTCCCTTCACTGTCATCACCGTACTTAACAAAGCTCAACTGCTGATTCACAAAATCAAACCACTTCCTCCTAAACGTCCTGATACCCACACACATCCTTGTCATTTCATCCCATGTTCCCTTGGTGGCCACGGATGAGCAGTGTTTCAGGATAAAATCTCCAAATTGCAGGCTTATGCTACATTCAGTTGTTTCTTGCAGCCATGTGTGTAAACTCAGGACTGGCAAACAGAGGCCTTCAGGTAGCGCCTGGTTCTTTACCTTAGCTCTCATTGGTCTGCTGTAATGCACTAGCTCTGCACTTTGTGGGAGAATTTGCGATGTTTCCTACTTCTTAAGTATCATTTGCTTGGTAGGGACCTGGGAGATCATTCAAGTCTGCTTCTAGACAAAGAGCCCACACTTCAGCAAGATACCTGAGTCCATACTGTCACCACCTAAGTTATCACTGAGTTCATCCTTATGAGAAAAGTGCGTGAACATTTGTACCAAGATTTTGTGGTATCTGTTCTTACTCTTCAGGGATTCCTTGTATTTCCTGCAAAATTCTTGTGGCTGAACAGCCATGTAGTCTCCAGGTTAAGGCTGATATTTTCAGAAGGTGATAACCAAAATATGTAGTAATCACAGTAGGGGCACACGGGGGACACCAAAACAGGATCCCAGAGGATTCTGCCCCCAGCTGTGACAGGTCTGAACCCTCTAGGAGCTGGATTGTGGGAAGCTCTAGGGGACTCCTCAGCAGCACAGGAGCACTCAGCTGGGGTCTGTGGCAACAGCTATTTGCTATTGAGTACAGAAGCATTTCCATATTTGATAATCAACACAGTTGAACCATGGTGGAGTGCCTGACCATCAGTTTTAATGCCAAGAGTAATAAAAAAATTATTTAGGGGCACCTCAGTGGCTCAGTCACTTAAGCATCTGACTTTGGTTCAGCTCGTGATCTTTTTTGTGGGTTCGAGCCCCGTGTCAGGCTCTGTACTGACAGCTAGGAGTCTGGAGTCTGCTTATGATTCTGTGTCTCCCTCTCTCTTCGCCCCTCCCCCACTTGCTCTCTCAAAAATAAATAAGCATTAAAAAAATTAACTTGTTTAAAAAAAATATTTTAAAATCTTTTAAAAGACAAGTGAGAATGAATGAGTGAACAAATGAATGCAAAAAGAGCATAAGATGGGCACGTAGGTGGTTCAGTTGATTAAGGCGACTGACTCTTGCTTTCAGCTCAGGTCATGATCCCAGGGTCATGGGATTGAGCCCCCTGTCAGGCTCCATGCTGGGTGTGGAGCCTGCTTAAGATTCTTTCTCTCTCCCTCTGTCCTTCCCCTGCTTGCTCACTCACTCGCTCTCTCTCTCAAAATAAATACACATGAAAAAAAAAAAAAAAGAGCAGGGGCACCTGAGTGGCCCGATCGGTTGAGCATCGACTCTGGCTCAGGTCACGATGTCACGGTTTGTGGGTTCAAGCTCCGTGGCAGGCTCTGTGCTGACAGCTCAGAGCCTGGAGCCTGCTTCAGATTCTGTGTCTCCCTTTCTCTCTGCCCCTCCCCTCATTTGCACTCTGTCTCTCTCTCTCTCTCAAAAATAAATAAACATTTAAAAAATTTTAACAACAAAACAAAAAAGAGCATAAAACACAGACTCTACTCACAGACACTTACACACACACATACATACACACAAAATCAGAAAAACAACTGAAGCTCCACATCCATGGCAACAAGAATTTTTGCAGTCTATGTCTGCACTCAACTTTAAAACCTCAGTCCCCCTCATGTTATGTTTTTAAGACTTTTAATGAAAAGGCTGTTTTGGTGCTTTCTGCTGATGAGGTTCCTGGCCAGTCAGCCAGGCAATGAACTCAGGAAAGTGTGAAAGATTATTCAGCAAGCAGAGGGGAAACAAGTCAAAACAGGGAGGAGAGCACTAAGGACAAAGAATAATGTCATTCAGGAGAACTCAAAAGAGGGAGAAGCAAGATAAGCAAGGAGAAACACAGAGGCCAATGGGAACAGCACCTTCCCTTCCAGGCTATCTAGAAAATTCTCTGAGTCCTCGGGCCCCTAAAATCATACTAGGTCAGTAGAGTCCACACTCACCAACACTAAAACTTCACTCCTTAGTCAACAGTTGCCATAAACAAAGCAGCACTGAAGCACCCAAAGAAAAAAAGGATATTGACTTTGTGAGACAAATTTGATCATGTTTCCCAATTAAAATTGATAAGGAGTTTTACTTTGTTATTCACTTATGGGTAATTTAAAATCCTTTCCCAGTAAGAGATAAGGTTAAATAAACACAGAATGATTTATCTGACCTCATGGTAGAAAATTGCTTCATATTCCAAGTAGGGATTTCCAATCATCCGATCAATGTGGAATGCAAACTCACACAAAGTAGAGAACTCAGAAACTGCACAAGAGTGAGAAAGTTAACTTTTTTCTTTTGAGACTCTCCATTACACTAGGCATTCACACAGACCTAAGATTTACCTATAACAGATCTTGTCACCAGAAAGGCTTTCTTAATTATGATGTTGGTGTGATTGAAAAAAAAAAAAAAAAAGACCGTTAGAAGAGATTGCTATTTTCCTGCTGACCTCAGACACAGGGTATCACCAAGTGCAAATATCAAACTAGGTAGTTAGGGTTTTGATATTGATAGAGATTAATCTAAACAAATTGAACTGCGCTGGTAGTTCCATGTGTCCATAAGCAGCCAATCTGGAGGGAATGAGCATGGAAAAAAGGGCTATGAACTTATGGTACAAAGTGGGACTGCTTGGCCTTTTAGCTTTCTTCTCCTTTCAGAAACTGAAGTGAGGGGCATACATGAGGAAGCAAACCAACTGTCAAAGAGGAAGCCATAGAGGCCAGGGTCAGAATAAGAAGGGGCAAAGGGAAGAAAGGCTTTCAAACTTGACTCCAACTGCTAAGATACAGAGGCTGTGCTAATACCAAATGATTTCATTTATAGATGGAATTTAAGAAACAAAACAATCACAGGAGGAAAAAGAGATATAAACCAAGAAACAGACTATTAACTATAAAGAACAAACTGATAGTTTCCAGAGGGGAGGTGGGCAGAGGGATAGGTAAAATAGGTGATGGTGATTAAAGAATGCATTTGTGATGAGCACCAGGTGTTGTATTAAGTGTTGAACAACTAAACTGTACACCTGAAACTAGTATTTTAGTATGTATTTTAAATAAAATCTAAAAAAGAAAAAAAAAGATTATCCAAAGTGGGGGGAAAAAAGGTCTTTTGACCAAAATCTAACTGAAAATTGCCAGCAGACCCATAGAACATTTCAGAAAAAAAATTTTCTGTGTGTAAGAAATTAAACTAACTAGACTTATTTGATATATTAAATTACATGGGAAGTATTGTCCAATAAGTAATATAAAACCATCTTAGATTATATTTATGTAGATATGTTATTAATATAAGCATCTTAAAATTATATAAAGCTCCTAGAAATCTGGAAAAAAACCCAAAAACTTTTCATTAGTTTCAGATAATAAAATTTTACGTATGGAAAACCAAGAGAATCAACTGAAGAAAAAAACATTAGGGATACTAAGATAAACTAATAAGATTGTCACAGCAATATTAAGATACAAAAATCAACAGCTTAAACAATGGTCAAAAAATATAATGGAAAAATATCTCATTCCCAGTAGCAACAACAAAATGAGCATAATACTTGGGAAAATATAAGCTTATAATACTCATGTATTTTTTAAACTAGAAAAATCTACTAAGAAAAATCTTGAGCAACTGGAACACCATACCTTTTTCTTAGATAAAAATATGTTTTCCCTAAATGAATGTATGAATAAATACATTATCAATTATCAGATAGCAATTAATTACCTCTTGTCCAAATTCATTATTCCTTGGCTGCTCTACAAAAAATGGATCTGGGCCCTTTATTTATTTTTTTTTTATTTTTTTTTTATACAGTTTATTGTCAAATTAGTTTCCACATAACACCCAGTGCTCATCCCCACAAGTGCCCTCCTCCATGTCCACCCCTCCTCCCCCCCACATCCACCAGTCCTCAGTTTTTGTCAGCATTCAAGAGTCTCTCATGGTTTGCCTCTCCCACTTTCCCCCACCATTTCCACCCTTCTTCTCCCCCTTGGTCCTCTGTTAAGCTCCTCCTAATCCTCCTATATGTGCACACATATGATATTTGTCTTTCTCTGTCTGACTTATTTCGCTCAGCATAACACCCTCAAGGTCCATCCATGTTGCTACACATGGCCAGATTTCATTGTTTCTCATTGCCATGTAGTATTCCATGGTATAGATAAACACATCTTCTTGATCCATTCATCTGTGGATGGACACTTAGGCTCTTTCCATGTTTTAGCTATTGTGGAGAGTGCTGCTATGAACATTGGGGTACATGTGCTCCTATGCCTCAGCATTTCTGTATCCCTTGGGTAAATTCCTAGCAGTGCTATTGCTGGGTGATAGGGGAGTTCTATTGTTAGTTTCCTGAGGAACCTCCACACTGTTTTCCAGAGGGGCTGTACCAGTTTACATTCCCACCAACAGTGTAGGAGGGTGCCCGTTTCTCCACATCCTCGCCAGCATCTAGAGTTCTCTGATTGGCTCATTTTAGCCACTCTGACTGGCGTGAGGTGGTATCTCAGTGTGGTTTTGATTTGTATTTCCCTGATGAGGAGCGATGCTGAGCATCGTTTCATGTCTGTTGGCCATCTGGATGTCCTCTTTGGAGAAGTGTCTGTTCATATCTTCTGCCCATTTCTTCACTGGGTTGTTTGTTTTTCGGGCGTGTAGTTTGGTGAGTTCCTTATAGATTCTGGATATTAACCCTTTATCTGATATGTCATTTGCAACTATCTTTTCCCATTCCGTTGGTTGCCTATTAATTTTTCTGGGTTGTTTCCTTGGCTGTGCAGAAGCTTTTAATCTTGATGAGGTCCCAATCGTTTATTTTTGCTCTTGATTCCCTTGCTTTGGGGATGTGTCAAGTAAGAAGTTGCTGCGGTGGAGGTCAAGGAGGTTGTTTCCTGCTTTCTCCTCTAGGGTGTTGATAGTTTCCTGTCTCACGTTCAGGTCCTTTATCCATTTTGAGTTTATTTTTGTGCATGGTGTGAGAAAATGATCTAGTTTCATTCTTCTGCATGTTGCTGTCCAGTTCTCCCAACACCATCTGTTAAAAAGGCTGTCTTTTTTCCATTGGATATTCTTTCCTGCTTTGTCAAAGATTAGTTGGCTGTATACTTTTGGGTCCACTTCTGAGTTCTCAATTCTGTTCCATTGGTCTATGGGTCTGTTTTTGTGCCAATACCATACTGTCTTGAGGATGACAGCTTTGTAGTAGAGGCTAAAGTCTGGGATGGTGATCCCTCCCGTTTTGGTTTTATTTTTCAGGATTACTTTGGCTATTCGGGGTCTTTTGTGGTTCCATACAAATTTTTGGATAGTTTGTTCTAGTTTTGAGAAGTATGCTGGTGCAATTTTGATTGGAATTGCATTGAATGTGTAGAGTGCCTTAGGTAGTAATGACATCTTAACTATATTTATTCTTCCTATCCATGAGCATGGAATGTTTTCCATTTCTTTGTGTCTTCTTCAATTTCCTTCATAAGTTTTCTATAGTTTTCATCATACAGATCTCTTGTATCCTTGGTTAGGTTTATTCCGAGGTATTTTATGGTTTTTTGTGCAATTGTGAATGGGATCAGTTTCTTGATTTCTCTTTCTGTTGCTTCATTGTTGGTGTATAAAAATGCAACCGATTTCTGTACGTTGATTTTGTACCCTGCAACTTGGCTGAATTCTTGGATCAGTTCTAGTAGGCTTCTGGTGGAGTCTGTCGGGTTTTCTCTGTAGAGTATCATGTCATCTGCGAAGAGTGAAAGTTTGACTTCTTCTTTGCCAATTCTGATGCCTTTGATTTCCTTTTGGTGTCTGATGGCTGATGCTAGGACTTCCAGCACTATGCTAAACAGCAGTGGTGAGAGTGGGCATCCCTGTCGTGTTGGATCTGGGCCCTTTAAATTTTATTTTTCCTTTGCCAGCTAAACAGTAGAGTGTACTATGTCAAAGAGAAACTGTAGAAGGAAAAGAGGTTTTGCTTCCTGGTTCCCTTGTGCTTACTCTCCAGACTCCTGTCGTGCATACATCTTCTCCAAAACCTAGCTCCTTCAGTGCACAGCCACCAGAATCTCCTAAAGGCAATTCTTACTACCATTGCCCTTAGGAGATTCTGTTCACTTTCCAATGAAAAGCTTTTCCTGGCACGTTGTGGGGCATATTTCCAGCAAGTCCCACCAGCTCAGCAGGAAAGCAACCTCTCTACTGTCCAGTAAGCCAGTCTCTACCAACATCTGTATCTCAGCCGGGTGCTCTTCCTTGGACACCTCAGTGTAGAAGTGATGGCTGTGCCTTATATCTGCTATTCCTATATTCCTTAGAATTTTGTTTACTCTTACTAGTCAATTCCTTTTTGTTTTAATCCTCTGTTGAAATTAATAATTGTTTGTATTAAACTTTACCAATTCAAATCACTGTGTGGGTTCTCTCCTTCAACTGATACACTAATCAAATACCAAATAAGATTTTTGTGAACTGGATAAAAATTATTCTTAAGCTCTTTGGAAAAAATAAACAAATGAGAACAGCTCAGAAATTTATTGAAAACAGAAGAGTAATGTATGGAGATGGATTTACTATAAAGCCAATAAAGCTTAAACCTCAGGGTTCCACACCTGCATGGATCACTTTCAAGGCCCTGGGAGGGGTCTAGCAATGTATTTATATGCTCATATGTTTTTGTTAAAATTTCACATGTAAGGTATTTTAACTGCAATTGGTTAGGACATTTATCTCTTTTTTAAATGTTTATTTATTTATTTTGAGAAAGAGAAAGCACATAAGCAAGGGGAGGGGGGTGGAGCAGAAAGACAGGAAGAGACAGAATTCCAAGCAGGCTCCATGATGCCAGCACAGAGCCTAAGGCAGGCCTGGAACTTAAGAACTGTGAGATCATGACCTGAGCCAAGATTAAGTGTCAGACACAACCAACTAAGCTGCCCAGGTGCCCCAAGACCTCTGTCTCTTTTCATTCCAGCTCCCTCTTCACCATACTTTCCCTTGTGATGGATAGTACCAGAGAGGACATGGGAATTTTGAGAACCAGCTAAGAGGAAGTTGACTGGAGGATTCATTTAGTTTAGATGTAATTGGATATATTTATGTGGTATTTAGTCACTTCAGTGTATAAAGTATACATTAGCCATCTCAGTATGGGAATCGCTTCTAAAAATATTTTACTCTCTATTATGCCAACTCCCTCTGATTCAGGACATAAAAGTACAATACGATGGTGATATTAACAGCATATTTGTTAACGAATGCCATCATTTCAATAAATACATAATATTAGTCATGGAGAAAAAAACACTAAATGCCTTAGATCTTACAATTCATATATTAAAGAAATTTTGTAGAGGTTTGTAGAAGTTGGGAAGCAGAACTTGAAGTTCTCCCAATTTACATGACATTACCAATGATAAGGTGTAAAGGTGAAAGAAATTTATTTCAATTATAAGAAATCATAAACTTCAATTATAAAAATGTTTCAATTATTTAAAAAATAAATGATAGAAAAAAGACTGAATTATTTTTCTTTCTCTATATAGAAAACTATAAAATTATTTGATATGAAGAGACCATCAAAAAGTACATAGCCAAAATATACGGGGAATTATTACAGAAAGGTGAGAGGCAACAAATAAAAATCTTGATTTTTTTCCAGCTGTTATGATGTTTGCAGTAGTTAATCATTTTTCAAAATTCTGTGATTTGTGATGATTTCTTCTCTTTCTAAATCAATATCCTTTTTTGTACCATTTTTTTGTGATTTTGTATTCTTTTTCTTAAACTATATCAGCATTAGGTCACACAAAACCTGGATCCACCTTGACAGTAAACTAAGAGTTCTACCAGATTTTAATAGCAACAATAATTGGTATCTCTGTCAAAATAGATAAGTTGATAAATGAAACATAATCAAAGCTAAAGTACATATAAGAATTTCGTTTGTGAAAAGTTGCATTATCTATACATTGGGAAAAGATAAAACTATTTCATGATAGAATTGAGTCACCTGGAAAACCTTTTGGGAAAACAAAGTTAATCCTTACCTCACTCCTTAGACCACAATAAATTCTAGTTGGATCAATTATTTAAAATGAAACTATGAAGACTCTGGAAGAAAATACAGAAGAAAAACTTCATTTTGCCTAAGTACAGCATGAAACCCAGAGACCTAAATTGAAAAATAGATAAATTTGACTACATAAAAATATGAAACATGTTTGGTTGAGTGGAGAAGATAATGAGGAATAAGACAAGGCACAAAGGTTATGCTGTCAGATCTGAGTGTATAATATAAGGAAATTCTCTAAATCTTAGTAAGGCTAGAGATTTGAAGAAAAGAGAAGAGGCATGAACTCAGAGGACGGCTCAAAGCTGAAAAATGATAACATGTTAATTAAGAATCATAAAAAATTTACAATATTCTAATGTTCATCAAAAGACTTGGCAAACATCTTGACTGCTCCTTCATAATGAGTTTTTATGTCAGATTTTTTAAAATTAAAACATAAATAGGGGCACCTTGGTGGCTCAGTCAGTTGAGTGTCCAACTCTTCATGATCTCACAGTTCATGAGTTCAAGACCTATGTCGAGCTCTGCACTGTCAGCACAGAGCCTGCTTGGGATTCTGTCTCTCCCTCTCTCTACTCCTCCCTTTCTCTCTGTCTCTTTCAAAATAAATAAACTTAAAAAAAACCCATAAACCTAATGATTTAAAAAGAAGCTGATGGGAATTCATTATGTTGAAAACTCCTCCCTTTGTCAATTTTGCTGTAACATATCTATTCATCAAAGCAAGTGATAAGTATTAATCTAATTTGCTCTGTGCAGTGGTTACATATTAGTAACTCAAGGAGGAGGAATTAGATTTAAAATTTTTTTTAAAAATGGGTGAAACACAATAACACTCTAAAATCCAAACTGAAGTAACGAAAACATTATTAAAATCCTTAATTATCAAACCTTAGGGGACACTTACAATTCAAGGCCCTGTCTCTTTAAGAGTTACAGGATTGAATGAAGGATCAAAACACCACACGACTTTTTCCAAAGATAGCTATCATGAACAAAATCAAAAAGACATGGGGCTTAGGGCTGATGCATAAGGAAGTAGGAAGTTTCTGTTTATCTGCTGGATAAGTTTCATATAATTGCCTTTGTTGCAAAAAAAAAAAAATCTTGAGAAGCACTTCCAAGATGCCAGATATGACCTCCCTATATACTCCCTATATACTCCCAAATATACTTCTCTATAAAGATAATAAGCACCAGTAAAATTGTCAAAATTAGCTTTTTTCAGAATTCTGGAAATTAACCAAAGGCTTGCAACAATCCAATTTTTCTTCTTTTCTCAAGAAAAAAGTATGAATAGCCATCAAAAAAAAAAAAGCATTGTGAAGTCTTTAATTTGCCCTATTCCCATCCCCATAGGAGTCTTGAAACACAACAGTTTGGCAGTCACAGCAGCTGTTACACCAGTAGCCTAGAAGTCACTGAGATGGCAGAACAGGTTTAGCACTCCCCAAAAATCTCCATTCCCAAAGAATTGCTACCATATGACCTGTGTGGCAGCTTCCTGGAAATCCCTACTAACAGGGCTTCTTTTGTGACCTCACTCAGCACTTGCTGAGTGGAATAGCCTTTTCCCAACAGTGCTTGTCCAAAAAAAAAAAAAAATTGCATAGCAATTATTTAACATCACAGCTATTTAAGATAGCAATAACAACTGGGCAAATAAGAGGCTGACCAAAAGAATTTTAAAGGAGAAGCTAGTGAATAAGGAGTCTTTAGGGACTTTGAAAAGGTCAACATATTCCTGGTAATCCAAAGGCCATGCATGTGCACAGAGATGTGAGTATGCTGGGAAAGAGCTGAGAAGGTCCTAATTTTTTTTATTTCTGGCTATCCTTAGATTCTGTACAAACAGAAAATGAAGGCTAAGGAAGAGTTGTAAAAACTGCCTATCAGAGTGCTGAAAGTACGCCCCAACATGCATAGAAAAACCCTGAGCAAAGGCTGGGAGACTTTCCAGTTCAAGGCATTTAAGGATATTTCCGCCCAATCATTAGCTGATCATTATGTTAACTGAGCAAAAACTTTAGGAGCTATATACAACAGACAATACAGACTTTACAGAATTAGTTCAGGAAAGTCTTTATAGAATTAGTTCAGAAAATAAACAGCAATAACAATCACCACCACAAACACAAACGGCAACAACAAACCCTGGTTGGTAGGAGGGATGGTCTCATTTTCAGAGTTACCACATTATATTATTTTAAATGTTCAATATTTGTTTAAAAGTTTATAAACCATGCAAAGAAATAGGAAAGTATGGTCCATACCAAGAGGATAAGAAAACAGCTAATGGAACTGTCCCAGATGGGACTCAAATGTTGGACTTATTAGACAAAAACTTTAAATCAGCTATTATAAATATATTCACAGAACTAAAAAAAACTTAAAGAAAGAGAGGTAAGAGAGGACAGGAAGACTATTTGAAGAAATAAGGGACGAAATTTCCCAAATTTGATTAAAACCAAACCGTACACATCCAAGAAGCTCAAGAAACTCCAAGTAGATCCGCGCTTAACACATCAAACTATTAAAAGACAAAAACACGGGGTGCATAGGTGGCTCAATTGGTTAAGCATTTGACTCTTGATTTCGGCTCAGGTCATGATCTCATGGTTCATGAGATCAAGCTCAGTGTCTGGCTCTGAACTGACAGAAAATAACTCAAAAATGGAATTTAAAAATGAGTAAGCATTAAAATGGTACACTAGAAAATGGCAAAGGGGTGCCTGGGTGGCTCAGTTAATTGAAAGTCCAGCTCTCGATTTTGGCTTAGGTCCTGATCCCAGGGTCATGGGATTGAGTCCTGCATCAGGCCTCCATGCTGAGTATGGAGTCTGCTTGGGATTCTCTCTTGCTCTCCCTATGCCCCTTTCCCCAGCTCACACACACTCTCTCTCTTTCTAAAATTTAAAAAAAAAGTGAAAATAACAAAAATGAAGGTAGTAATGGAAGTACAGAGTAACAAGAAAGATACAATGTAGAAAACAAGAGCAAAATAACAGACATGAATCTCACAAATAAGTTATTAGATTAAATATAAAGGTAGGATTTGGAAGAATGGAGGGTAAAAAACCATGATCCAACTATATGCAACCTACAGTAGACAAATTTTACATTCAAAGACTAAAATAAGTTGAAAATAAAAGGACGAGAAAAGAGATATATGCATAGAATATGGAGTATCCAAAAACCTGGAGTGTCTATACTAATATGAGATAAAATAGACTTTAACACAAAAGAACATTTTATAATGATAAAAGGGCAAATTTATCAGAAATAAATGGAAGCTATAAACATGTATGCGTATAACAAAACCTAAAGTAAAAAGTTACAAAACTGCAAGGAGAAATGCTCAATTCAATAATAACAATTGCAGACTTCAAAAATGGATAGTACAACTTGGCAGAAGATTAAAAAGTAAACAGAAGACCTGAAAACACCATAAACCAACTAGACATAACAGACATTTAAATAACACTCCACCCAACTACAACAGAATGTACATTTTTTTTAAAGTTTATTTATTTATTTTTAGAGAGAGTGCAAGTGGGGTTGGGGCAGGTGGGAGGGAAGGGGGGAGAGAATCCCAAGCAAGTTCTGGACCATCAGTGCAGAGCCCAATGTGGGGCTTAAACTCACAAACTGTGAGATAATGACCTGAGTCAAAACCAAGAGTCGGATGCTTAAGCGACTGAGCCACCCAGGTGCCCCATCAAAATGTACATTCTTTTCAGACACACACAGAACATTATTCAGAATAGCTTGTATGCTAGGTCATAAAACAAGCCTCCATAAATTCACAAAGATTTCAATCATACAAAGCATGTCCTCCAACCACAAATGAGTAAAATTAGAAGTCAATAAATAAAGAAAATAAGGGAAATTCATAAATACATGGAAATTAAGCATCATACTCCTATATAACCAATAGGTCAAAGAAGAAATCACAAGAGAAATGATAAAGTATGCTGAGATTAATGGACATGACAGTAAAAATGAGATGCAGTGAAGGCAGTATATACAGGTAAATTTATAGCTGTACATGCCTGTGTTAAATCAATAACTTAATCTTTTAACAAGAAATTAGAAAAAGAAATGCAAACTAAGACTAAAGCAAACATAAAGAAGAAAATAATGAAGAGTGGAAATAAATGAAATAGAAAATAAAAAAACTAATAGAAAAAAATCTAAGGTGTTGTAAAAGATCCAAAAAATGACAAACCATTAGCTAGACTGATAAAAAAAATAAATAAAAAAACGAAAGTAAAAAACGGAAATTAGTTACTTAAATCTGGAACGAAAGAAAGGAGCTTACTATCAACCTTATACAAAGAATTATAAGGAAATACTATGAACAATTATATGACAACAAATTAGATAACCTAAGTGTAATGGACAAATTCCCAAAAAGGTTCAAGCTACTGAAACTGACTCAAGAAAAAAAAAAAAAGAAGAAAAAATCTGAATAGGCCTATAGAAAGTAAAGAGACTGAATTAATAATCAAAAATCTTTCCACAAAGGAAAGCCCAGACTCAGATGGCTTCACTAATGAATTCTCCCAAATATTTAAAGAGAAATGAACACTAATTGTTCACAAATTCTTCTAAGAAGTAGAAGTATGAAAAGTTCCCAATTCAGTCTATAAGGCCAACATTACCCTGATATATCAACTGGACAAAAATGTGACAAGATAAGAAAACTACAAACCAGTTATCTCTTATGAATATAGACATAAAAATTCTCAACAAAATACTATCAAACAAAATCCAAGAGATTATACATCATGACAAAATGAAATTTATCAAACTCTTTTTAAGGCCTGAACTGACAGACAATGGAAAGACAACTCTTTGTGGACTGGTTCTGGACCAGTTTGGGGGTTAAAGAGTCAAGACTCTAAGATCGGGTTAACTTTATACTAGTAATTCTAATGAAAATGGGATTAAATTTCTCAGAGCATTCATGACTTATTTTAAAGATTTTATTTTTTTAAGTAATCTCCATCCTCAATGTGGGGCTTGAATTCACAACCCCAAGATCAACAGTCATATGCTCCACCAACTGAGCCAGGCCCCCCCATGACCTATTTTAAAGCTTCTCAACCTGAAAACCTCCCAGCTAAAGGAAATTCAGAGTACACAATTTTGTAAAAACACACAGAAGTCTATGTAAATTATACAAATGTGTTTGTAATTAAAAGCAAGGTTATTTCTTTACCTACCAGCTCTGTGATCTTAGGCAAGACACTAACACTTTTGTCCCTTCTGTAAAACAGAGATAACAAAACCCTTCGTAGGGTTGTTATATTAATTAAAAGAGATTTAATAGGTTGATATATAGTGCTAGGCACATGTGAAGGATCAGATGAATATTGGCTGCTGCAGGCTGCCCTTGTGACCTATGTTCTTTATTCTAAAAAGGGAAGGGGAAAGCTCAGGCATACTAATGTCAGTTTGCCCTGTATGTCAACTTGCTACTCTTATGTGGGAGTGGAGGAGGCTCAGCTCCCTACAGGATTGTCCCTCCAGTTCCAGTTGCTATCTACCACTTCCTCTACCATTTACCTGTCAATCATTATAGGGGTGGGGTGTGGACTTCCAGCTCTTCCTCTGTTCTCAGGGAAGCCCTGCTCCCAGCCCTGCATCACCAACCACCATGTCACTATATGGCAATCTCTCAGGAACCTGTTTTGTAAGCTTTGGAGAGCTTTATTACCTAATTTCTTCTTATGTAAAATGAGAAAATAAACCACAGGAGAATCAAGAGTCTTGCCCAAGGTTTCAGATAATGTACTTTCCATTTGAAAGAAATAAAAATATATATAATTCTGAGTCATCAAGGATAGATAGCCAGTGATAGATCAGACCTGGCTAAATTGAACTAGACAAAGTGTTTCATCAAGGATAGATAGCCGGTGATAGATCAGACCTGGCTAAATTGAACTAGACAAAGTGTTTCATCTCTCTGTGACTTATTATCCTCAACTTAAAAAGGCTACTGGGAGAATTCAATAAAACAGTAAAGATAAATTGGCCACCACAAGACTTGGTTGTTTGAAGAAGGTGCTCCTTAAAAGCTTACCCCTCCTCATTTTTCTTAGTTTAAAATATGTATCTTTTTTTAAAGGTTTATTTAAATTCCAGTTGGTTAACATGCAGTGTAATATTTGTTTCAGGTGTAGGATTTAGTGATTTAACACTTCCATATAACATCCAGTGCTCATCATCACAAGTGCACTCCTTAATCTCCATCACCTATTTACCCCATCCCTCCACCCACCTCCCCTCTGTCAACCAACAGTTTGTTCTCTATAGCTAAGAGTGTTTCTTTCTTGGTTTGCATCTCTCTCTTTTCCCTTGGCTCATTTTCTTTGTTTCTTAAACTCCACATATGAGTGAAATCAAATAGTATTTCTCTCTCTCTGACTGACTCATCTCACTTAGCATAATACTCTCTAGCTCCATACATGTTGTTGCAAATGGCAATATTTCATTCTTTTTTGTGGCTAATATTCCATTGTATATATGTACCACATTTTCTTTTTTTGTAACTTTTAATGTTTATTTTTGAGACAGAAAGAGACAGAGTATAAGAGGGGGAGGGGCAGAGAGAAAGGGAGACACAGAATCTGAAGCAGGCTCCAGGCTCTGAGATATCAGCACAGGGCCCGACACAAGACTAGAATTCATGAGCCATGAGATCATGATCTGAGGTGAAGTCTAACACTTAACCAACTGAGCCACCCAGGCGCCACTGGTACCACATCTTCTTTATCCATTCATCAGTCAATGGACACTTGGGCTGTTTCCATAGTTTGGTTACTGTAGATAATGCTGTTATAAATATGGGAATGCACATATCCTTCTGAATTAGTATTTTTATATTCTTTGAATAAATACATAGTGATGCAATTGCTGGACTGTAGGGCAGTTCTATATTTAACTTTCTG
The DNA here is from genome assembly GCA_017311185.1 of Proteles cristata cristata. Taxonomy (NCBI): domain Eukaryota; kingdom Metazoa; phylum Chordata; class Mammalia; order Carnivora; family Hyaenidae; genus Proteles; species Proteles cristata. The sequence goes on along the minus strand of JAESUZ010003519.1, from coordinate 7,422 downwards.
AGGAACCTCCATACTCTTCCAGAGTGGCAGGACTTCATCAAAATAAGCAGCTTCTGCACAGTGAAGGAAACAATCAACAAAAGTAAAGGTAACCTGTGGAATGGGAGAAAATATTTGCCAATGACATATCTGATAAACAGTATCCAAAATATATAAAGAACTTGTATGTATTTTTGTACTTTTTCTTTAAAACTTACATAGCTATGCTTTAAAGAAAATCTATGTAGCTATGTTTGAAAACATATATGGCTATATTTTAAAGAAAAAATACAAACAGTACATGGGTTTTCCCATGAATCGTTATACTCTTCCAAACTTCTAGGTTGCTGGTAGAAAAAAAAGTCATGGGGTGCCTGGGTTGCTCAGTCAGTTAAGTGGATGACTTCAGCTCAGGTCATGATCTTGTGGTTCATGAGTTTGAGCCCTGTATCGGGCTCCACGTTAACACCTCAGAGCCTATAACATGCTTCAGATTCTGTGTTTCTGTCTCTCTCTGCCTCTCCCCTATTCATGCTCTGTCTCTCGCTCTCTCTGTCAAAAATAAACAAATTTTTAAAAACATTAAAAAAAGAAAAAAGTCATGACACAAATAAAAGTCCGTTTTGATTAGAAATAATAATTAATGGAAGGGGCAAGATGGCGGAGAAGTAAGGAGCTCTGTACTTGCACTCGCGCCCATACATCACACAGAAAAGATCTGAAGCCATTGGAAACCATACAAAACCTGAGAGACTGGGAGAAAAAGGACGCAGAATCCACTGAGAAAGCCTTCTAACGTGAGTGCGAACCGGGAAGGTAAAATCGGGCCGGGATCGGAGCCTCCGGGGTGGGAGGCGATCCCCCTCTACCCTCTACGGGGAGTGAGAGGGGAAAAGGAGAGAGTCCGAGACAGAAAAATCTCCGCTCGGTGCATAGAAAGACCGTACTTGCCAAATACCTGCACACCAGGTCCCCTCGCGACAACTGGTCCTGGGGGAGGCTGAGCACACAAACTGCTTCTTTGTGCCGCTCCTGAAGGTTGGGTTTTAAAGCGGCGCGGGCGCGCCTGCCGCCATTGTAGCTCCAGGGCGGCTGGGATCCCTGAAAGAGCCACGCAGACACCGGGCGTCCGCGCTCCTGGCTGGCTGGAACTCGAGAGGGAAGGCAAAGAGCTAAAAACTGGGAAATTTGCCTGTGAGTTCGTGTTTCGGGTGACGAGCCATAGAGAGACCCGGTTTTCCTCACTCCAGCGGGCTCAGGCTACACGGACCCGGCAGGCAAGCCCCGCGCATGCGCACCAGCCCGACCCAGAGAAGGAAGCAGCGATCCTGACTCCGCCCCCAGAGCGCAGCAGGGAGCCTGGAATAGCCCGAGGGGGTTGTCTGAGAAGCTGAGTCTAAGGCAACTTCAGCGGGGGGCGGACTGGGATTTGGAGATTGGAACTGGCCAGGGTTGAAGAGTGCAACCAACTTCTGCTACGTCCCCGGAACGGGGAGTTGACACGCCAAAAAAAAAAAAGCGAGCTGCAGTGCGGGGTTCAAGAAGGGACTGGAGCACCGTCACTCTCCTCCCCACAATTGCCAAGGCAGAACCCCCGCCTGAGGCATCGGATCACGCCACGCCCACCCCTGCCTGAGAGGTGCCCTCCTCCCTTTTTTCTTTTTCCTTTTTTTTCCTTTTCTTTCTTTTTTTCCCCCTTTCTTTTCTCTTTTTTTCTTCTTCTTTCTCTTTTCTCGCTTTTTCCCCCCAAAACACTGACCTGATTAACTCTGGTCGCCAGCTTGCTTAAACAATCACAACAAGTCCATTCTGTAAATGTAAATTCTACACCTACCGACTTTTTCAGCTATTTCTCTCAGGAGTAATTAGACTATATAGTTTCTCTGGATAATTCCAGCATCCTTCTCTCACCTATCCAACCATATTCTACCCTTTACCTCTTTGAAAAAAGTTTCTTTTCCTTTCTGCCTGTTCATTCTATTTCCAAATCTGCCTCGTCTCGCCCTGCCTTCTCTCTTTTTCTCTATGCTCTTCAACCAGCACTGCATACACACGGCTATTTAACTGTAGCTGGGAAATCCAGGTATATGCTTTAAACTGTTCTTTGTCCATCGGTTTTCTTCTTTTTTCCTTTTCTTTTCCCCTTTTTGACCCTTTTATGTATTTTATGCTCCCGATTGGCCCTCCCTCCTCCGTCTTTTCTATTAACTTTTTCGTTTTCCCTCTCACTTTGCATGTTAGTTGAATCAGACTGTGCGTTTGTGTGCTCCTGCTCCCTGTGTGTTTGTCTGTCTGTTTTCTTTTCCAGGGCTACCTCAAGAAACAAGCTAGAGTACACAAGGTGAAGAGTCCCAAATATCACTACGAATAGGAAAATAAAATAACTAAGGTCCCAACAAGAGTGACCGAGGGATACCATTCAAAAAACAATCTCTGAAAGGATAGGCCCTGGAAAGTCAAAGAGTTTCTTGGATATAGCAGTGCTCATAGAAACAGAGAGCATAACAGGTCTTTAAAACCAACAAGAGCCGGAAAGCTAACTAAAATGACGAAACGAAAGAGCTCTCCTCCAAAGAAACTCCAAGAAGAAATGACAGCTAATGAACTGCTCAAAACAGATATCAGCAGCATAAGTGAACAAGATTTTAGAATAATAATGGTGAAATTAATAGCAGGGCTTGAAAAAAACATAGGGGACATCAAAGAAACTATGGCTACAGACAGAATGGAAAATAAAAATAGGCATGAAGAATTAAAAATGCGATAAATGAGATACATAATAAATTAGAGGCCTCCAATGCACGGATTGAAGAGGCAGAAAGGAGAATAAGTGATTTAGAAGACACCATGATAGAAAAACAAGAAGCTGACAAAAAAAGAGACAAACTGATCCAGGAACAGAAAAGAAGAATTCGAGAGCTCAGCGACACAGTCAAACGCAACAATATCCGTATCATAGGAATCCCAGAAGAGGAAGAGAGAGGGAAAGGTGCTGAAGGAGTCCTGGAACAAATTATAGCAGAGAACTTCCCCGACCTGGGGAAGGAAGTCAATGTGGAAATACAAGAGGCTCAGAGGACTCCTCTCAGACGTAACTTGAATCGATCTTCTGCATGACATATCATCGTAAAAATGGCAAAATACAAGGACAAAGAGAGAATTTTGAAAGCAGCTAGGGAGAAAAGAGCCCTCACACACAAAGGGAAACCCATCAGAGTGGTGACAGACCTATCTACTGAAACGTGGCAGGCCAGAAAGGAATGGCAAGAGATCTTCAATGTGATGAACAGTAAAAATATGCAGCCAAGAATCCTCTATCCTGCAAGCCTGTCGTTCAAAATAGAAGGAGAGATAAAAACCTTTCCAAATAAACAGAAATTGAAAGAATTTCTCACCACGAAGCCAGCCCTACAAGAAATCCTGAGAGGGATGCTCTGAAGGAAAGGTTGCAAGGAACAAAGATTCCAGAGACATCACCATAAACATGAACCCTACAAAAGATACAAAGACTCTAAACCCACATATTTCAATAATAACACTGAATGTAAATGGGCTGAATGCTCCAATCAAAAGACATAGGGTAGCAGAATGGATTAAAAAACAAAATCCATCTATATGCTGTCTACAAGAAACTCATTTTAGATGGGAAGATACCTTCAGATTAAAAGTAAGGGGATGGAGAAATATATATCATTCTACAGGAAATCAAAAGAAAGCTGGAGTAGAGATACTTATATCAGACAAACTGGACTTTAAATTAAAGACAATCACAAGAGATGAAGAAGGGCACTACATAATAATTACAGGGTCCATCCATCAGGAAGAACTAACAATCATAAATGTCTATGCACCGAATATGGGAGCACCTAAATATGTAAACCAATTAATCACAAACAGAAACAAGCTTATAGATAAGAATGTGCTAATAGCAGGGGACTTTAATACTCCGCTTACAGCAATGGATAGGTCAACCAGACAGAAAATCACTAAAGAAATAATGGACTTGAAAGACACATTGGACCAGATAAATCTGACGGATATATTTAGAACTTTACATCCTGAGGCCAGAGAATTTACTTACTTCTCAAGTGCACATGGCACATTCTCCAAGATAGATCACATACTGGGACATAAAGCAGCCCTCAAGAAATATAAAAGAATAGAGATCATACCATGCACACTGTCAGATCACAATGCTTTGAAACTTGAAATCAATTACAGGAAGAAGTCTGGAAAACTTCCAAAAACATGGAGGTTAAAGAACAGCCTTCTAAAGAATGAATGGGCCAATCAGGCAATTAGAGATGAATTTTAAAAAAATATGGAAACAAATGAAAATGAAAACACAACAATTCAAAATCTATGGGATGCGGCAAAGGCAGTCCTAAGAGGAAAGTATATTGCTCTCCAGGCCTATTTCAAGAGATTAGAAAAAGCGCAAGTCCAAATCTAACAGCTCACCTAAAGGAACTAGAGGCAGAGCAACAAGAACGCCCTAAACCCAGTAGAAGAAGAGAAATAGTAAAAAATTAGAGCAGAAATAAACAACATAGAGACCAAAGAAACAATTGAACAGATCCATGAAACCAAGAGTTGGTTTTTGAAAAAATAAACAAAATTGACAAGGCTCTAGCCAGACTTATCAAAAAGAAAAGAGAGAGCACCCAAATAGACAAAATTATGAATGAAAATGGACTTATTACAACCAACCCCTCAGAAATACAAGCAATTATCAGGGAATACTATGAAAATTATATGCCAACAAATTGGACAACTTAGAAGAAATGGACAAATTCCTAAACACACACTCACTACCAAAATTCACACGGAAGAAATAGAAAACCTGAACAGACCCATAACGAGTGAAGAAATCGAATCAGTGATCAAAAATCTCCCAACAAATAAGAGCCCTGGACCTGATGGCTTCCCTGGGGAATTCTACCAGACATTTAAAACAGAATTAATCCCAATTCTTCTCAAGGTATTCCAAAAAGTAGAAAGCGAAGGAAAACTCCCAGACTCATTTTATGAAGCCAGCATCACACTGATTCCCAAGCCAGACAGAGATCCAGCAAAAAAAAGAGAACTATAGGCCAATATCCTTGATGAATACGGATGCAAAAATTCTCAACAAGATCCTTGCAAACCGAATCCAGCAGCATATAAAAAGAATCATCCACCAAGATCAAGTGGGATTCATTCCTGGGTTACAGGGCTGGTTCAACATTCGCAAATCAATCATTGTGATACATCATATCAATAAAAGAAAAGATAAAAACCATATGATCCTGTCAATAGATGCAGAAAAAGCATTTGACAAAATACAGCATCCCTTCTTAATAAAGACTCTCGAGAAAGTTGGGATAGAAGGAACCTACTTAAACATCATCAAAGCCATCTATGAGAAGCCTTCAGCTAATATCATCCTCAACGGGGAAAAACTCAGAGCTTTCCCCCTGAGATCAGGAACACGACAGGGATGCCCACTTTCACCACTGCTGTTTAACATAGTGCTGGAAGTCCTAGCATCAGCCATCAGATACCAAAAGGAAATCAAAGGCATCAGAATTGGCAAAGAGGAAGTCAAACTTTCACTCTTCGTAGATGACATGATACTCTACATAGAAAACCCGACAGACTCCACCAGAAGCCTACTAGAACTGATCCAAGAATTCAGCCAAGTTGCAGGGTACAAAATCAACGTACAGAAATCGGTTGCATTTTTATACACCAACAATGAAGCAACAGAAAGAGAAATCAAGAAACTGCTCCCATTCACAATTGCACAAAAAACCATAAAATACCTTGGAATCAACCTAACCAAGGATACAAGAGATCTGTATGATGAAAACTATAGAAAACTTATGAAGGAAATTGAAGAATACACATAAGAAATAGAAAAACATTCCATGCTCATGGATAGGAAGAATAAATATAGCTAAGATGTCATTACTACCTAGGGCACTCTACACATTCAATGCAATTCCAATCAAAATTGCACCAGCATACTTCTCAAAACTAGAACAAACTATCCAAAAAATTTGTATGGAACCACAAAAGACCCCGAATAGCCAAAGTAATCCTGAAAAATAAAACCAAAACGGGAGGGATCACTATCCCAGACTTTAGCCTCTACTACAAAGTTGTCATCATCAAGACAGTATGGTATTGGCACAAAAACAGACACATAGACCAATGGAACAGAATTGAGAACTCAGAAGTGGACCCAAAAGTATACAGCCAACTGATCTTTGACAAAGCAGGAAAGAATATCCAATGGAAAAAAGACAGCCTTTTTAAAAGATGGTGTTGGGAGAATTGAACAGCAACATGCAGAAGAATGAAACTAGATCATTTTCTCACACCATGCACAAAAATAAACTCAACATGGATAAAGGACCTGAACGTGAGACAGGAAACTATCAACACCCTAGAGGAGAAAGCAGGAAACAGCCTCCTTGACCTCCACCGCAGCAACTTCTTACTTGACACATCCCCAGAAGCAGGGGAATCAAGAGCAAAAATAAATGATTGGGACCTCAAGATTAAAAGCTTCTGCACAGCCAAGGAAACAACCCAGAAAATTAATAGGCAACCAACGGAATGGGAAAAGATAGTTGCAAATGACATATCAGATAAAGCGTTGATATCCAGAATCTACAAGGAACTCACCAAACTACACGCCCAAAAAACAAACAACCCAGTGAAGAAATGGGCAGAAGATATGAACAGACACTTCTCCAAAGAGGACATCCAGATGGCCAACAGACACATGAAACGATGTTCAGCATCGCTCCTCATCAGGGAAATACAAATCAAAACCACACTGAGATACCACCTCACGCCAGTCAGAGTGGCTAAAATGAGCCAATCAGAGAACTCTAGATGCTGGCAAGGATGTGGAGAAACGGGCACCCTCCTACACTGTTGGTGGGAATGTAAACTGGTACAGCCCCTCTGAAAAACAGTGTGGAGGTTCCTCAGGAAACTAACAATAGAACTCCCCTAGGACCCAGCAATAGCACTGCTAGAATTTACCCAAGGGATACAGAAATGCTGATGCATAGGAGCACATGGACCCCAATGTTCATAGCAGCACTCTCCACAATAGCTAAACCATGGAAAGAGCCTAAGTGTCCATCAACAGACGAATGGATCAAGAAGATGTGGTTTATCTATACCATGGAATACTACATGGCAATGAGAAACAATGAAATCTGGCCATGTAGCAACATGGATGGACCTTGAGGGTGTTATGCTGAGCGAAATAAGTCAGGCAGAGAAGGACAAATACCATATGTTTGCACATATAGGAGGATTAGGAGGAACTTGAAGGAGGAACAAGGGGGAGAAGAAGGGGGGAAATGGTGGGGGGAAGGGAGAGAAGCAAACCATGAGAGACTCTTGAATGCTGACAAAATTGAGGACTGATGGATGTGGGGG